>PVJA010002040.1:0-113596 GCA_004027025.1 Myocastor coypus
TGGAAAAAAAAAAAAAAAAAAAGTTCCACCACCTCCCAGTAACATCAGAGTCCGTGACCAAGTCTTCAGCACATGGGACTCATAAGGCCGTGGCAAACACCAGACTTGTCCTGGTCATCGGTTCTTATCATAATTCCCTCAGAAATAGGCTCTCTTCACACTCAGGAGGACTGGAAGTTCCCCAGTGTGCAAGGACCACCCACTTCCCTCACTTTCTACAGCTCCAAGTCCTTGTCTGGGAAGCCACACAGAGTCTTGGGATATTCATGACAGGGTCCCTCCAGCCCTTTCTTCTGGGCCTCAGTTCTGTCATTTTTAGCATAAATTGCCTAATGAACTACCAGTCAAGCTGGTGCTGCTAATATTTATTGACAGATAAAATTTCCTTCTGGATAGATTTACAGATCGTATGCATAGAATCACGTCAGGCTAGAAATTCCTAGACTCATGGAATAGACTGTCTCTTTAAAAACAAGAGTCAAAATTGCCTGGGGATGTGACAGGAATCAGTCTCTGTCACAGGGGGCAGCCCATGGACAACAGTCGGAATCAGGAACGTGTCTAGAGGTGCAGTCAGATCCGCACCTCATGCCATAGTGGCGGAAATGCTGGGCTCCCCAAAGCTCACATGGGAGCCCTAACCTTTGTGATGCTAACGAGAGTCGGATCTTTCGTGGGGCAGACTCCCAGCAGTACTGTGTGAAGGTGCAGGCAGAGGGAACCCCCTGTGAACCAGGAACGGGTCCTCCCTGGACACTGTCCACTGGCCCCTTCACTGTAGGCTTCCTCACCTCCAGGGCTGTGAGAAATCAATTTCTGTTACAGCCACTCAGACAGACTGAGACAAGGCCCTCTCTGTGCCTCAGGAGAAAATCGCTGGACCTGCGCCCCGCCCCTCCCTGAAGCTTGGTTTAGGGTCACACAGCAGGAACTTGAGGTTTTGCTCTGGTTCTTACTCGACACATCCTGCCCTGCCCTTTTCTGGACATAGAAGATTCACGATGTGGTAGGGTAGGGTTGTTCTGTTCACCAGCTCTGTGCCTTTCTGTTATGGTTTGTGTATAGGTGTCCCCCAACCCTCATGAGTCATGGGGTGTCTCCTGGAGTTTGTGATCAATTATTGTGGGAGTAGATGCTGCACCTGCCCCGGGGCAGGTCATTTGCTTCACACTGTGAGGAGGGAAGAGAGGCTAGCTAGCTGCCTGAGCTGCCACTCCCCTTTGCTCTCTTAGTCTTTGCCACCACCACGAGCTGCTGCTCTCTGCCCTGTGCCTCTCTGCCTTGGAGCCAGCCCAGTATGCACTGAAACCTCCAGTAGCTGGGAGCTCCACAAGCCTTTCCCCCTCCCTTCATTTGGAGTGTCAGGTGTTTGTCCCAGCAGCAAGAGAGGAGTAACTGAAACTATCAGACACAGGGATTACTGGAGAGTAAGCCTACGTCTTACTCTCAGCCAAGGAGAAAGACTGTCCAGGAGACACCAAATGACGTGACAGGAAAGGACGTTCAGGGGGCTCCCGTTCATCATCCTGCAAAGAGAAAAACAAATTTAGGATGAAACATGCTGCTGGGCCTGCATGTGTACCACACTGCTAAAGAGCAGGGAGGCCCAGAGAGCACCAACTGCTGGTGAGCATGAGTGGACCTCGGGCAGGTTCAGACCGGCCCACGGGCATCTGGGGCATGGAGGACGGGCAGCCGAGGGTGGCCGGTGGAGACCACGAGGAAGTGGCTCTGCGCAGGATTTAATGCCACCAACTGGCTTTTCATGTTTACTTGTCTGCCCTTGCGACGGGGCAGAGGACTCAGAGTCAGAGGCCTTCTGTGTTACTGGTCCCAGATGACCGAGGCCTGTAGTGGTTGGGGGGGCAAAGGTCAAGACAAGACCACCACGAAGAACACCTGGCTCCAGCCTTGATTGGGCAGGTAATGCTGGGGCTGCAGGCGTCCTACTCCTGGGTGGAGACCTTGCTGGAGATAACACCATTCTCCTACATTAACGCAGTGCGTTACTTGGGGAAGTCTTTGAGAGATTCCTGCCTTCCTTCAGTAAGCATCTGCCTTGTTTTGATAACTCAATCAATACTGGCCGCACAGAATTCTTTATCCAAGCCCTCAGAAAGTCTCAAATTCCATCGGAGGGTTCTGATCCTCCCAGAGCCCTAAAATCAGGCGACCCAGGACACAGCGGGAAGAGACCCCCAAGTAGGCGGTGCCCAGGATGTCGCACAAGTGCGCATGTGAGTATCCCCTGCTGTGAGAAGGTGCTCTGCTTACACACGTGCCATACTTGCTGGCTGTAGCCTAAGTGCATTTACCTTAGAGCTGCTCTTATCACCGTGAGAGCAAAGAGTGTAAATGGCGTTTACCAACGAGTCATGTACTTGCATTAATCGCTGCTAACGGCAAGCAGCAGGAGCAGTTTTTGAAATGCTGAATAAACATCCTGTTATGGTTTATGTCTACTTGTCCCCCCAAAGCCTCATGTGGTCATTGGGTGGGGATTTCTATAGACTGAGACTTGACTCATGAGTCACTGGGATTATCTGTTTTAGTACTGATGGGATTATTGGTCTGAGTAGGGCTGGGACTACGGGTGTGGTCTAGGGCAGATATCCTAAGATGGAGAGCCCGATAAGAATATAAAGAGAGACAGAGAGACAGACTAGAGCTGTTGCTCTGCTCCCCTGGATGGTCGGCTGCCTCTGTTGCAATCGTTGCTGTCCCACCACCATGACCTGGATGCTCTCTGCTCTGTTCCACTCAGCCTTGGGCCACTTGAATATGGACTGAAACCTCCAGTACCTGTGAGCTAAATAAACCTTTCCTTCCTTCATTTTGGGTGTCGGGCATTTGTCCCAGCGATGAGTAAAAAGTAACTAAGACAATCCCAATAAAATGAAAGAACTGGACAGCAAACTGTACTGCGGCCAGGGTGCGAGGTCTGCTGGGTCTGCCTGGCACCCGCCCCCTGCCCATCCTCATGCCAGGTGGGGCCCACTTGAGCTGCAGAGCCACAAAGCCTTGGGTCGACGCGAGCTTTCTTTACTTTCCGTAAGAAGCAAGCTCTGGGGACAAGGAGGAGGGGGAAGCCAGCTGACCCCCTGAGCTTCCTGCTAGGATGAGATGCGAAAAATATAGGACTGCTTCCAAATACAAAGACTGACTTTACTTCATTTTCTGACCTGCCTCAGTTACTCTTCTCTCGTTGCTGGGACAAACATCTGACACCCCAAAGTAAAGGAGGACAGGTTTACTTAGCTCTCGGTCCGTGAAGGTTTCAGTCCGTTCTCAGCTGGCTCCAAGGCAGAGTGGCACAGAGCTGCTCCTCACGGCAGGAGCAGAGAGCACACAGGAGCAGCCGCAGCTCGGGCAGCAGTGAGCCTCTCTCACCCCTTGCGTCGTTTGCTTTCTGGCCCCCCCCCTTCCTTACATTCTAAGCAGATTGCCCACCCCAGGGCCAGGGTGCAGCGCTCACACCCACAATCGCAGCATCGAATCAAGAACCAATCACAAACTCCAGAAGCCGCGCCATGACTACATGAGGCTTTGAGGGGACAATTAGGTACAAACCACAGCACCATCCAAATGGCATGGCCCCTAATAAGCTGATATTCAGAGGGTCAGTTTGGGGACTGGAGCAAAGTCCATTCTGAGCATTCAGGGGGTCAGTGGGACCAGGAGCAGATGGCTTGAGGCTACCAGGAAGGGTCGCAGGCCGCAACGGGCAGAGTTTCCACAGTGACCCCAGGCAGTGTGCTTAGCCTGCTGTTCTGCCAGGAGCCGCCTTCGCCTTCTGCCTCCGTCATCCTGACAGAGATGGTGGGCACAATCAGGCTCTGTGAAGTAGTAAATCAAGCCTGCAGCCAGCTCAGCGGCCTCTGAGAGGCCTCCCTTGGGAGTGTCACCCATGTGGGAGGGCCCCATGGGTCCTGCGGGTGCACCTCTCCAAGAAACCTCAGGCACACCCACACTGCCCCCTCTGACTGCCTTCCCAGTCCCCAGCACACGACCCAGCCACCGTCCCCTGCCCAGAGCATCCTCTGAGCTCCAGTTCTCTCGTCTTCCAGTCCACAGCCTCCCAGAGGCCACCCGGCCTCAGCTATCCCAGCTCACTGAGAAATTAGCAGAACACACTCATGACTCTTTCACCAGAAACTCACAAAGCACTGAAGAACCAGAGGCCTTCAGCTTCATGTGGCAGCACAGCGTGGCCTGTGCCATCACAAGGCTTTATTCAGGGTCCAGATCGGCACCCTCTGAGTGTATAAATATGCACAGTTCTCTAAAGAAAAACGCTAGTGTGTGTGAGTCCTGGGTGGACTCCAAACCCTGTAGCAGGGTTTTTGTAAAATATGACATTTGCATCCCACCCCCTTTCTAAGCATCAGATGTTCTTTAGGACACATCTGCCCCTGGTCTTCGGTGCGCTCTCCAGAGCCTGGACTGACAAACCTTGCAGCTGTGGCCCCGAAAGTCAGGCAGCACTTAAAACACTTCACCAGCAAGTTTTCCACTGCAAAATATTTTCCATCAGATTAATTATCAGTCTTCCCAAAGCAGGCAAGCCGCGCTGACATCAGGTTATCGAAAGCCTGTTCTGTTTGCCAGGATTTGGGTGAGGAGCAGACAGGAAGGATTCAGAGCAGGAGAGGCAGGAGCCAGCGTTGAGTCTCTCCCGCCCACTTCCCTCCTTGACAGACTGAACAGGGCGCATCATGGGAGGAGTGGCTGGTGGACTGCAGAGCAGAGCGCCAGGGAGGCAACATCGGGGCTGTGGAGGAATCCAGCAGGCTGGGGTCTCGGGACACTGGGGCCCGTGTCCAGCCAGGCCAGTGCTTGGATGCAGAATGCAGTACACAGCTCAGGAAACTATGAGGAGTGACATCGGGGCTGGCTGTCACAAGGAGGCGGCCTTCTGCCCTGCCACACACAGATCGACCTGTGGGACCTTCCTCCAGAAGCAGGAAAGGCCACAGAGCATGCTTCCCTGTGTGGAGGAGGAGGAGCTGTGGCCACAAGCCTCTCCTGACTCTCCTGCTGTCCCTGGGACCCCTCTGCGGCTGAGAGGCTGAGTCGAGTCAGGGCTAGGCTGAAACCACCTGGCCCTGCAGTCTCTCAGATCTCTCCCGGGTGCCCCAGCCCAAGTTGCCAAAGATGGCCTCAGCCCAGAGCTCTCTGCTCAGTGTTTTCTGGATAAAGAAGAGCTTCTTACACAACTGCAGGCCCCAAGCAGAGACCACACATGGTAGCAGTAGGCTGGCCGGCATCCAGGCTCCTGGACCTGTCCTGGGACCAAGTCGCTGTCTGGGTTCTGGGAGGGCTTGCTCACCATCCTCAGGGCTGCTTCCCCTGTGAGAGGGCCACGGAGAAAGGATAGCCAGGTGGATGGAGCAGCTGAGTGTGTGGGTAGCCAGGTATGGCAGGAAGTGCAGCAGGAAGATCTCAAGTTCGAGCCCAGGCTGAGCAATTTAGCTGCCTACTGAGACCCTGCCTCACAATCTAAAAAATTAACAAAAAGGGTGGGTGCTACCACTCAGTGCCAAGACTCTGGGCCCGATCCTTAGTGCCTCCTTCCAGAAATAAGATAAATGACACAGCATGGGCGCGGCTAGAGCTGGAGCAGGGGGCGGCTCAGCCTTCCCGCTCTGGGCCTCAGGAAAGTGCAGGCGCCATGGGTTCACCTAGCCTTGCTGCTCTTGAGAGAGGAAAAATGCGAACCCCAACGTGCCAGCTGTCAGATGGGCCAAACCCGTGGGCTCACGGGAAGGAATGCAGCTGCAAACTGAAGGAGGAAGTAAGGAGAGTTTACCGGAAATAAGGAGAAGATGCAGCTCTAGGCCCCCAGGAGGAGTCCCGAGTGGTTGTCACTGAGGCCCCTTGTCAGGGGAGTTTCTACGGCAAAGTCACACATGGGTACAACGTGGGTCACACTATAGTCAGCCTACAGGACTGCAAGCGTAGTCACTCGCTATCATGGATCCAATAGGTAGCAGTCAGGTAGCAAAGGTAGAAGGAAGGAACAAACGCATTGTGGGGAAGGGAGGGGAACGTGGGTCCAGATGTTCAGTCACCCGTCCCAGTGCCTGGTACCCATCTGGGCCCACTGGACCAGGTGGTGCCGGTGGCAGTTTCACACAAGCTGCTGTTCTCTCCAGGAGGCTTGCAGGCCCGGGAGGTGCTCTGCAGCGTATCTCTCCAAGAGCCTTCTGCCCCAACCCCATACCCACCAGGTGGCCCTGCATCCTGGCTCTGGCCTGCAGCAAGGGCTCCTTCTCCTTCAGGCCTGGGGGACACAGAGGGGCGTCAGGCAGGGGTCAGATTCTAGATGGGGTGTAATGGGAGGAATTAAGCGAACTTGCTGCTGGCAGGACAGAGCCCAATCTTACAGAGATGTTGTTCAGAGAAGAAAAGGGACCTCTGGAGGGACGCAGCTGCCCCTAAATGGGGACATTTGATGCCTACCACATGGCATCTTGCAATCCATGATTTGGACCCGGCTGCTGGCTGCTCAGAGCCCTGGGCCCTCGGGAGCTTGCCTGGACTCTGTGGCCCTGCGTGCCCCTGGAAGGGTGGAGTCTTCCATGTACGTAATGCCGCCGGCCACCCCAGCGGAACAAAGTTGGCCAGATTGCCCTCGGGTGGCTGAGCCAGGAGTCTCCCACCCTCCCAGCAACCTTTGGCTCACTGCCTCTCAGCTCTGCCCCCCCCCCACCTGGTGACCGCTGAGAGGACCGTCCCTTGGCCATCGCCTTCCCTGCTCCCTTCCTTGCGCCCCCAAGATCACCACCTGACTTCAAGCCTTTGGCCCCTGCTTTTAGCACCAGCCCAGACACCATAAGAAGCCACAAGGCCACATTCTGCTCTCACTTATGTTCTGGCCTGAGATCAATGTGCTTATTAAAAATCATTGACATTTATGTTCTTTTTTTAAGAAAAATAAAGTCCCTCTCTCACTGGAAAGGGTCCGTATGCAATCTAGCAGCTGGTGTCTTCTGACTTCCTGCCTGCATGAGCGAATTTCCTCCACCAGACCCTGCCACCACATTCCTCCTGCCTGGAGCCACTGACCATGCAGCTGTGACACTCCTAAAACGTGGTCCAGAGCAAAGCTCTGCTCTTTGAGTGGCCATCATCAGACATTGCCTCTCAACCCCGAGGAAAACACGTCACAGACACAGGAGGAGCTTGCCCCACCTCACAGGCCCGAGACAGGAGAGTGCAGCGAGGGGTGGAGGCTCAAGGTAGCACACCTAGGTACCAGGGCCCGGGCCTCCCGCACGCTCCTGCGCTGCTTGTCCGTCTGATTGCTGCCACAGAGACCTGTGAAGGAGCCTGTGCTGGGCTTCGCCCTTGAACGACCTGGAGGACGCTGCCCCTCTGTCTCCCTCCCTCTTGCTCAGTTCCAGAGATGAGCAGTTTGCTCACCACAGGCTTCCCACCAAGACCACCTGCACTCCCAACAGACGCTCAGCGCACTGGGTCCACCTGATCCTGGATGATAACCTCCAAACCGTGAGCCAAAATAAGCCTTGGCTCTTTATAAGTCTATTGACTCAAGTGTTTTGAGACAGCAAGAGGTCACTGACTAACAGGCATATTTCCTGGGCCTCTTAGACCGCAACATGTGATCCATGACACTTTCAGTGGGATGCACAGGATCCTGCCTGCCACACCTTCACAGAAACTTTCCTCAACTCCCAGATGATGCCTTCAATCTCCTTGCCCTCTGTTCTGCTCCTGGGGACACAAACACCCACATGCCATCTTGGGCCATGCGAAGTATACAGCTTTGAAGAAAGACCTGGGACCTCACTATGCTTGTGGGGCAGAACTGCCAGCCCAGGCCCAAGGATGCTGCCCTCGGCATTTCTCTCTGGGAAATGAGCGGTTCCGCTGAGGCTCCCGTCCTCCCTGGAGAAACCCTGCTCCTGCACGTTCCAAAGTGGTTACGTGTGTACCTCAGGACTGCACACTGCCCTGCTCCAGGAAGGCTTCTGACCCCGTCCTGCCCTGCTGTGCAGCTGTCGGAACCCTTCCCACCCTGATTCTGAAGCCCACGCGGGTTCCACCGCAGCAGAAGAGAGGAGAGGCCATCCGTCCACACGCAGAACCTCCTAGGGCTGCTCTTGTCCATCAGCATGGCAATTTTCACCACACCTACACGCAAAGACCTCCTCCTGTCTAGCCTGCCGTGGGAGCACCGGCTCCTGAGTCATGCATCCTTGCATTTTCTCACCCGTAGCTTTTACAAGCTTCGATCTGCATCTCTACCTGAGGCTCGCAGCAGCCTTTTGCACTGGGACAGATGGTGCCGTCCTCACCCCCCTGTCCCTCTCCCTGCAAGAGGAGTACACTTCCAGGCTCACTTGAGGTACACTATACTGTGGTCTGGCTATGTCTCGGCTGTCCACGTGTCAGAAGCTGGGGAGACGGGCTGCCTCCTGCAGGCCCTTCTTTAGTGGAGAGCTTCATGCCCTCATCGCAGGACTGAGTTCCAGTCACCGAGCTGAGCTCTTTATCCCTCCCTCCCAGCCCTCCCCCCACCCTGACTGTCAGGTTGTAAAGTACAGAGAAGATGCAGGTGGCTTGGCCAGCACATGTGTGAAGGCAGGCAATGCATGCTGCATCTAAGCAGCTCTGGGGGCCACCACATGGGTGTGTGCCACGAGACCAAGCCAGGAACTGAGCGGTCATCCCAGTGGAGGGGACCTGCCACAGAGCAGAGAGCCACACAACTGCCCGCGTAAACAAAGGTAGGCCCTGGCCATGGAAAGTCACTGCTACTAGGGTGTGTGCAGTCAGAGCCTTGCCTAGTGGAGGCAGGGCGAGCAGGAGCTCAGACTAGGACAGCAGTGGCCAGGAGCAGGGGTGGGAAGGACCTAGAACAATATCCCCTGGGGGCATGGTGGTCGGGCCTGGACAGCGCTTCCCCCAGTTTGGGTGCAAATGTCAGGGCCCCGTGACAGGCAAGCTAGGAGCACTATAAAGCACGTTCAGCAGCTCTGAGAAGTTTATTGTGGTTTCCTCTTCTAGCAAAAGATTAGGGACCATCTAACTGCCCACCATGCTCACGGAAGTCATAGTGAACATAGGCAAAATCTTCACAATAAATATGAAGAAAAGGCGCAAACTTTGTGTACAGCCATCTAAAAATAAGTGTACCTATGAGCATCTAAAAATAAGTGTGTACAGCCATCTAAAAATAAGTGTACTTGTGAGCACATCTGTGGGGCTGCACTGTTCTCTTGGAGCCATCTGCCGTGCCCAAGGGCAGGGGTAGCAGGAAGGAGGGAAAGACAGGCAAGAGACAGGAGCCGGTCCAGGTGGCGTCCTGGCTTCCAGGCTGATAGGACAGCCTCCTTCTCAGCAGTAGTAAGGGCCTTTATTTACACCTTTACAAGGCTGCGACACGAGGCTGGGGTCTGCGGAGGGAGCTCAGCCTATCTAAGTGTCTAAAGTGTCTGCTTGGCAAGTGCAGGAAGCCAAGTTCAATCCCCAGCGCGGCCTGCCATGCTGACCCTACACTGAGCCAGCCATGGAGACCGGGCGTGGAGCATGTGCCTGTCATCCCAGTGCTGGGGAGGCAGAGAAAGAAAGGCCACTACAAGCTCCAGCTCTGGCGCAACACTGTGCCAAATAAATGGGTAGAGATGGATAGATAGATAGATAGGTAGGTAGATAGATAATAGGTAGCTAGATGATAGGTAGATAGATAATAGGTGGATAGATGATAGAAGATAGATAATAGGTAGCTAGATGATAGATAGATAGATGATAGGTAGATAGATGATAGAAGATAGATAGATAGATAGATAGATAGGTAGATAGATAGATAGATAGATAATAGGTAGATAGATGATAGGTAGATAGATAATAGGTGGATAGATGATAGAAGATAGATAATAGGTAGCTAGATGATAGATAGATAGATAGATGATAGGTAGCTATATGATAGATAGATGATAGATAGATGATAGATAGATAGATAGATGATAGATAGATGATAGGTAGATAGATAATAGGTAGATAGATGATAGAAGATAGATAATAGGTAGCTAGATGATAGGTAGATAGATAATAGGTGGATAGATGATAGAAGATAGATAATAGGTAGCTAGATGATAGATAGATAGATAGATAGATAGATAGATAGATAGATAGATAGATGACAGAATAAAAAGACACAAGGTTACCTAACCACTAGAAGCCTACACTGCTCAGGCAGGATCTTTCTCTCAAGACTGGTATAGCTCGACTGCTTCAGGCTGTGAGGCCTCATCCTGCCCTCTCACATATGATCAATTTCAGCTGCACAGGCTCCCAACAGGACAGTAGAAAAGACTACAAGAACATTTTCAAAATAAAAACATTTTGTTTTATTAAATTTTCAAAATGATACTTTCGCATCAAGCAAAAAAAAAAATGTAAATAATTTTCAAACAAATTCTCCGGATCAAATGGTTACAATGTCAAGTTCAAACACGCAGAGTTTAAGTTGTTGGTGGGAGACCAGCCAGGGGCCACGGCTCTCATGCGTCCCCACCCTCCAGCTCATATCTAAACTGCTGTGGTAGTCGACCGTTTCCTTGCTTGGTTTGTGAAATGCTGTCGTTACCCTGAGGGAAATGATTCTCACGGATGACAAGACTCTTCAGGTAGAGTCTTCTGGAAAGGACCCAGCGCACTACCTTTGCGTTTGCTTGCTATCGTCCACCCTCCTTCCGTGGAAAGGACCACCGCTCCCTGCTTCAATGCACGGGCGGCTCCCACGTCTCTAGCGTTAGTCCAGCCTGTGGCACCGCTGCACACCCGTTACAGCAGCAGCTTCCAGTCCCCGAGCGACTGAGTTGAGCTTGTGTCTTATCCTGGCTCCTCCTCGCTCTCCCCAGCACTCAGGACACCCCCCACTTCCTCTCCGCACTGAGCCAGCCCGGCCCACCCCGCCCACTGAAGCCCAGCACCGCGCACCCTCCTTTGGAAGGAGAGGCTGTGAGGGGCAGGGAGAGGAAGAGCTCTGGGTCACAGCTCAAGTCCTGACTCTTGCCTCTAGCTCCAAAATACAGGCGAAACTCCAGGTAAAGGCTCTGAATAAGAGAAGACAAAGCAGAGTCCCGTGTGAGGACGACAAAATATTCGATCTCCTTCAGAATTAACCTCTGCTGACGCCCGGAGCGGCGCCTTCACGAAAGGTGCCGGGGCGCCGACACTGCTTTCAGAGAGAATCCGCAGTGTCCCTAGACCTTCTGGTTCCCTTAGCATTTTCACGCTTCTTTACATTTTTGCTTGGAAGAAGGGTCACACAGAGGAGCGCATCTTGCTCAGTTCTGTGACTTTTCTGCTGTCCTATGAATATCCAAAGAAAGATAGCGAGACTAGGAATGCGTCGCACTTATTTTTATTGAATGACTAAAAATGCTTCTTTTTCTTCTAGCATCTTCTTTTGATTTCCAATTCCCAGAAAGATTTTTTCCTCCTATCAAATTACAACCCGTCAATATATACTTTAAAGATACATATATATCTACCTACACAGAGTAAAGGGGGAAGAAAAAATCAAGGTGAGCATTCAAAGTTGTTAATCAGCAAACACGTTTATTCGTCGGGAGAGGCCAAGGCGCTCTGTCACAACAAACAGCGCCCTACACACACAGCCGTCCCTGAACAATAGTGCCTTTTGCGCTCACAAATCTCACCGCAAATCCAGGCAACACTCCAGCCCGCCTGCCCCTAGGTGTGACTCTGTCCTCCCACCAAAATAGCTGTGAGTAAGAGTGACTGCAGTCTCCCACTTAATTAAATGCTCGACTAGAAAGAACCCGCCCACATCCTCCCAAGCCCCTGGGTACTGTCTGGAACTGTCACCCTTCTATGCCCCCACGCCATGACTCCCATACTCAGGACCTTGAAGTAACCAGTCCCTTATAAGACGGTCCCCCGCCTGAGTGGGTCCCCTGTTTTGTCTTTAGCATGGTGTGAAAACCACACACAGTCAGTAGAAACCGAAACCTGGATTTTGAACTTTGGTCCTTTCCCAGGCTAGCCGGATGTGGTGTGATCCTGTCCAGATGCCAGCAAGCCAGAGCTTGTGACTGACTTTGTGACCCCGAGCTGAGACACCAGTGCCCTACTGTGTCCCTGTTCCTAGCTCAGAACCCAAATGGCCTTCAGATGTCCCGAACTCTAGAAGCGCCTGGGCCTTTGTGAGGTTTCCCGTGACCCTCCTGAGCTTGCCCCACCAGGTGACTTCCAAGGGAGTCCCTTCGAGCTCAGGCCAGTCATCCAGAAGCCCAGCCCCACCACCAACCCCCAAGACGGGCAGGAAGGCTGGGAACCAGGCTCCAGGAGAACTCTGGGCAGACTTCCCACCTACCATGTCCCCAACCCCCCGCGTCTGGCTGGTCACCCACACCTTTGCAGTGCGTGTCCGACACATACAACGCATGTCTCTGAGCTCCGGAAGCCACAACAGCAAAGTACTATACCAGCAGGAGCCAGGCACTTGCGATGGACACCCACAGTGGCAGTCCTGAGAATGAGCTACTGCCTGCCTACCAGGGGTCAGATGGAATGGCATCACAGAAGACCAAGAAACGTGTGAAGATCAGGATTCTGTGCACCTGGCGGCAGCAGTGCTCAGGGAACCAACCCATTTCCCTTTATGCTGGCCCTCACAAGAACTTAAAAAGGCATCCATTCCTCTCCTTTGTGACCTGCAACTGCCTGCTATCTGGACAAAATAAACTGCTGATAGGTTGTGGCCAGACCGTAGACAGTGCCTTCATCCTGGTGGCAGGGAAGGCACGACGCAGGCCTAGTGCCCTGTGAGGGGCTCACGGGAAGCGACACAGAACGTCTTCTAGCCCTCGGGACGTGTGCTCTTGACGGCTCCTCTCCCAGGGCACCTGAGAGAACGCAGCAAGGAGAAAAGACACTGTCCAGTGTTCTGCCACATCGCAGCGATGCCTGCTTCCCAGGGTGGAGCCTGGAACGGGCACTAGTCCTGCCAGCAGCCGTGCTTTCCCTCTGAGCAGCTGAAACGGCGTGCACTGCCAGCATGGGGGGGGGGGTGGCCCAACCCACCACCAAGGTCTTCGCCACCTCCTGCGTTGGTTCCCCCCACTCTCGGTGAAGCCCCTGATGCCCCGTGCACATCTTCTGTTCCAGGGAAGCCTACCAGAGATTGCCTGGTCTCTGAAGAGTTTTACTTCAAAGCTAAGCATGGTGATGCTCACGTGATCCCCACCATCGGAAGCCTGCAGCCAGGGGTGTGGTGGCAGTGGGTCTGAGGCCAGCCTGGACTACACGGCGAGACCTGGCCTCGAAACCAGTTTCGTCCTTAGAGCTGAGGTCTGCATCTGATGCTTCTAGCTCATTAGCATGCTGTTTGGCGAAGAGCCTTAAGGTGACCAAGGGACTCAGCCTGGTAACAGACAGCAACCGCCCTGTGAGCCTGTTCCCGCCATGCTCGGCGGACAGCGCTTCTGCTCCTCACCCCTGCACCCCAACCCTTTTCTAGAAACAAATCCTCCTTTCTCAAAGACAGGTTCAAAGTCATAATCGGAGCTACCCCAAGTGGAGACAACCAGGCAATTAGTCTGGGGAAAAAGAAAACTCCTTTGCAAATGACCCCATCAAAATTGCACAGAGCCCAACTGGACTTACTTCTTTGTACTGGGAAACAAACCAAGAGCCTTTACACTGAGCTACATCCCAGCACTCTTTTACTTTCTTTTTCTTTTCTTTTTCTTTTTCTTTTTCTTTTTTTATTTGTAAGACAAGGTCTCCCTAAGTCACTAAGATGTCCAGGCTGGGCTTGAAGTTTTGATCCTCCTGTCTCAGCCACACAGAGTGCTGGGGTTGTGGGTGTCTGCCACCACACCTAGCTTGGATCTTCAATGTGTCTATGAAGTTGACTTACACTGTGCATCTTTCCTAAGTGGTTTCAAAGCAGGTTCTGTTAAACAATAGTACCAACATTTGATTTTAAAAATAAGATTAAAGAAAATAAGGAAGAGGACTAAACCCAAAGCCTGCAGGCTCTGCAAGCCTAGAATCACAGGCTGTAGATCCTGAAGGATCCCACAGCTGTGGCCCAGACAAAGCCTGTGGGAGCTGTGGACGGGAGGCCCACGGCAGCAGCCACCTTGATTGTGGTGGTGTTCAAAGTGGCCAGCAGGATGAGGAATGTATTCCGCAGGGTGTGGCCCAGGGGACCTCTGAATAGCCTGTCGGCCTCAAGATGAAAGGACCCAGGCGCAGCGGGACAGTCTGGCCAGACCCGAGCTGCCCCGGGCGGCTTTGCCTAGCATGGCTCCGGCCTTTCAGCTCTCTCATTTCTCACTGGGACAGCTGAAAGCCCAGAAGGTGGGAAGCCAGCTCTTTCAGGGAGCACAGGGCCCCCGGGTTGGGTGAGCCAGTGCAGTCCACAGACGCTGCACCCCCTAGACCACCATCCAGGGTGCGCTCGCTGGGCACACCCTGGTCAGGGCAGGTGCGCCCCAAACTGCCTCCCTCACCCCGGGGGTGGGCGGTGAAATCCATAATTACAGATCACAGCGTGGGCGCCCTTTGAAGTGAAGGACTCTCTTGTTCCTGCAGCGGATACAATTTGGCTGAGATACCAAACGCAGATAGTAAAAATTTAATTAACAAATCAAAGCCTTTATCTGCAGGTTTTAGAACTGTGGCCAACAGTTTTCTTCCATCTCAAGAGCTTAGCAGAGCAGCCTCTCTGTAGCACAGGGGACGCCCAGATAAGGCCGGGAGGGGCTGCTCTGTTAACCCTTCCTCTTCCCGAGGACAGCCAGGCCCCGATGCCCGGCCCTGTGGGCTCCACAGATGGTGCCAGCGAGGACCTGTTGGGGCAGCTGCACGTAGCTCCAGCCTCTGCAGATGAAAAGTGCCAGGCGTGGCATCAGCCATTGTTTGCTTAGCGCAGGGAGGGCTGAGGCTCCAAGAGCAGGGGCAGGCTGTGCACCAGGCGATGAACAGGCAAAGAAAACGCCAGTGCAGGGTGCCCAGGCACTGAAATCACCAAGGTGGCTTCTCCAGATGCAGCTCAAGTTGATTTTCCTTTCTGTCTTTTGGGTTTGGCTTAGGCTTCCAGAGTCTCTGAAATTAACAAGCATTAAATTTCTAAGAACAAGTGACTGGAGAGGGGTGAGGCCGGCGTGGTTCCCTGCAGATTTGTGGGGCCCTCAGAGCTCTACCAGGCTGCAGGCTCCTGTGCTAGGGCCCACAGGGGACTGTAGACATGGATAATGCATTGGACACCTCAAAAAGTCAGGAAAGAAGCCAGCACCTCAGAAGCTGAGACTGGAGGATCGCTGTAAGAAAGAGGCCAGCCTGGCCTTCATCGTGAGTTCAAGCCCAGCCTACATTGCATGGCAAGAGCATATCTCAGATAAACAGCCAGAAAAACAAAGATGAACTTTGAGGAGATGGATAGGCTTCCCCTTAACTGGACATTGTACACGGCTCAAAATACCATACAGTCAGTGCCCAGGCAGTACTGACCCATTGTCACGGGTCAGCGAAAACAAGAAGTTAGCTGATTTTTAAAAATTGCACGTGCAGGTTATGAAACGGTCAGGGAGAGGCATGTGAAAAGGCAGGCACCCCTCCCAGGAACCCCGAGTGACCACCCGGAAACAGAGACTGCTTGAGCACAGGAAGACAGCACAGGGGACTCCACCCCCCCCAGCTGGTCTCTGGGACAGTGACCAGGACCTGGAAGACACTGATGCTTGTGTGGTGGTGGCTGCCTTGTTGACATCAGGCCTGTGGAACCGACCAGGGGTGGACAGAGAAGGCTGAAGGACAGGAAATCCCCAGGGAGAGGAGGCCTGGCACCAAGGTGAGAGACAAGGGAAGCTCAGCCCTCTTATCCAGTGGGAAGGTGACACAGGGACATGAAGCTCCGGCCCTGCAAGGCACCTGGGATGAGTTCATGCTCTCAAGAACTGAAGAATGAATTTTAGGTTAAGAGCAGAATATATTTATTGAGGGAAAGAAAGTCCCCGTCCAAGAGCAGGACAGAGGGGGACTTGAGCGAGTTGCCGCCACGAATCTGCCACTTCTAGGTATTTTCACAGAGCAAAACCAGGAGGTGCAAAGGTCTAAGGTGGAAAACACGGGAACTCCCACATGAGGTGGGACAAAGCCACAGTCACTCACTAAGGTTACAAGCACCACGGCTGAGGTAAAATTGGTTAAACCCAGGTCCACATGGGGAAGCGAGTCACGTAGCAAATGGATATGAATATAGAGCAGGAGTTTATCCAGTCGCCAGTGGCAGCTGGATTAGTGGCTTCCTGGCTTGCGCAGGGTGGTGATCAATCCCAGATGCGTGTCTTCAGGGAGTTCAGTGTCCGTTCAGTCCTTGGTCTTTAGGTCTGGTCCACGGCAGGAGTGTCCGTCTCTCACACGGTGGCAAGGTATCTTATCTCACGTGCTGTCTCCTTGGGGGTCCAGCCCTGTCTGATGGCCTGCAATGTTTCTGTCTAATTCAGCTGCCTACAACAATGGGACACATCTCACAGGCCTCACGCGTTCCTGGTGCTGAACTCAGGCTGGGGCCATCGATCCTGGACACTAACATATCTGGGCGTGGCTGCGGGGAACCTCTGGCAGGCTGTGGCTGAGCCTGAAACAGCGATGCAGAAGCAGCCAGCAAGAGCCCCCAGGATGCCAGGGCGGGGTGCCTGGCCCTGGGCTCTAGAAGCCTGAGCACCCAATGAGGAAGTGCACGGGTACCCGTGGTGCCTGCAATGCTTCTGTACCACACCTGCAGCTTCACAAAGGTGGGGACATGTGGCACCCAGGAGGACGGAAGGGTATGGGGCCCTAGGACCAAGAGCGTCCCAGCTCACGGAGCCTGGGAATGCGGCTCTGTCCAGCAGCACCAGAGCACTGCCACACCACCCTGCTTAGATTGACCCCAAAATGACGTGTGGTCACCTGAGACCACCATGTCAGGGGCCACAGAGAGGCCACTATAGAAAGCGGTCAGCCAAGGAGTCCTCTCCCTTCAGGGCTTCTGCCTCTCCAGCCCCACGTCCACCCATCCATTGCTTCCATTCCAACCAGTGGGACCCCCATTTCTAAGCATGAATGTGGCCCAGCAGGCATTTTAAAATGAAAGCTGCCTACTGTGATGGTAGTCTCTCTCTCAGTGGGCAGTCCCACTGGCAACGCAAAGGAGCCGCCGTCGGGGTGGGCATGAGACACCAGAGAACTTGTAGGCACCGCCATCTGTCAGTTCCCCACAGAGTTTGGGACATGTTTCCTCCCTCAGAAGCTGACAATGATTTTTTTTTTTTTTAAGGACTTCAAAAATCAATAGCCTTTCAGGCCTTAATTTATGTTTATGGCTCCTTTGGTCTGCAGTGTGTTTAGCGGGAGAGGCTCCGCACTGTCTGTTTCTAATTCTTATGTCTTGCTGATTCATGTGCCCTTACTTAACGAGCCCGAAGGCTGCAGAGCAAGGCCAGGTTTATGGCTTTCTTCTTGAGCAACACACAGCCAAGCACAGCTCACCCGGGCCTGGGACGCATGTGACGCTAAGCCCTGAAAGCAGGCAGCCCTGACCTCAGTTTCCCATTCAAACACTGGGGCAGTAACGAATCAGTGAGCAGTGGCTGGCCGTGCTTGTTGGAATTCTCAAGAAAGTCTCCAGCAGGGAGCTGAGCCAGGCCTCCTGGGAGGAGGGCCCAGGGCAGTCCAGATGAAAAAGCTGAAGCAGCCGGGCTCAGAACCCACATGTATCTGTGCCAAAGCTAAGGAGAAAAGACTTGCGCTGGAGGGTAGGAGGGCCACTGAGCTTCAAACCGTGCCGACACACCCCCAGTGCAGCTTACGCCCGACCACCGCCACCCTTTACTGTCTACTGTGCCAGATAATGCAACAAGTGTCTTGCAGTCATTGCTGGCTGCAGCTAGAGTGTCCAGCGTCCCCCAAGGCCATGGCAGGAGGCTCGGTGCACCTCAGGGCACTGGGGAGGTGGCAAAAGCTGGCAGAGGTGGGCCTAGAAGGAGGTCTCAGGTCACAGATGTCTCTGATTTAGGAGAAGCCTCCAAAACCATGAACCTAGGGAGACTGCCTTCTCTCTGTAAGTGACCTTCTGAGGTGCCTGTGACATAGCAGAACAGATAGCACATCCCCCATGAGGTGTTTCCAAGCCTCTCAACTCCTGTCAGGTCCCCATCTTGTAGCTAAGTTGAGGCCCATAGAACGGATAAGCCAGTGGAATCCACAGAGCCACTGGACAGAAGATCTGGGCAGAATAGGGTCCCTGGTATGTACTTGCCACTGGGCATCAGGTCTTGAGGACATGGATGAAGATCACGTTGACTTCAAGGGAGGCCTTGGGGGACACTTTGTGGAAGCCAAGGATCCTGGGCTGGGAACAAAATGGTCTGAGATCGCCAGAACCCACGGGATAGGTGAAGAGGCAAGATGACAGGTGACGTGTTTCCCCTTCCCCCACGGAAGTCTACCTAGCCATAGCCGTGGCCCAGGGTGTAGGACGTGCCCAGGAGTGTGGAGGTGGTGCGCACAGCCTGAGCCACAGGGACTCTGCCTAAGAGAAGACTCTCGTGCAGAGGAGACCTGGTGGGCCAGGAACGGGGCTGCACTTGTGAGTGGCTGTGCTCTTCTCACGGGGCATCCCTATCATAAGCAAAGCATGGCTGTTAATCTTTTAGGCCAAAAGAAAGCATCCTAGACAGGAGCGCAGAGGTGCAGGAGGGAACTGAGGGCCTCAAGGAGAGGGTAGGGAAACCAGGGCCAGCGGTATCCTACTGGACACACTGGACAACAGCATGAGGGGAAGTGGTAAACAGTGCTGCAGCGTCCCAGGCCCCTTCCTTCAGGAAGTGGGCACAAGGGCACCAAGGGCACTATGGTCATAACGGTAGGAGGGCACTGTAACTTCTACAATGGCCACTAGAAGAACAATAAGGCAAACAAACCAAAAGGAGAAAAGAATGTTTAAAACAAGAGCCACAAGAAAGAAAGAGAAAAGAAGACAGAGGATGGGATCTATTAGAAAAACCTAGTAAAACAGTGCAATTAAACTCAAATATATCAGTAATCACCCTAAATTCAAACTCAGAATTTAATTAAAAGACAAAGATTGTAAGATTGTAATATATATATATATATATATATATATATATATATATATACACCTTACAATTGGAGAAAGGAAAAGGTATACCATGAACTACCCAAAGGACAGGAAGTGGGCAACACTAACGTCATGCATTTCAAGACAGGTGTCTTAGTTACTTTTCTCTCGGTACTGGGACGAATACCAGACACTCAAAATGAAGGAAGGAAAGGTTTATTAGCTCACAGTTACTGGAGGTTTTAGTCCATACTGGGCTGGCCCAAGGCTGAGTGGAACAGGGCAGAGAGCATCCAGTTCATGGAGGTGGAACAGCAGCAATCGTGACAGAGGCAACTGACCAACCGGGAGAGCAGAGAGCAACAGCTCCAGTCTGCCTCTCTGTCTCCCTTTAGATTACATTCAGGCTCTCTGCCTCAGCCTATCCACCTCAGGCCACACCCATAGTCTCAGCAGTACTCAGACCATAATCCCAACAGGAGTAAAACACATACTCCCAGTGGATCATCATTCAAGACTCAAATTCTAGAAGTCCCCCGCCTATGATTGCATGAGGCTTTACAGGGGACAACTACACACAAACCATAACAACAAGGAATATTGCTACATATAAAAAAGGCATTTACTAATGACTTGCCTCTTTGTCTAACAGCAAATAACAATTTTACCACCTCACTGGCAGTATCTCAATGCAAAAGCTATTAGTTATATATCTGTCTGACAAACGACTCACGACCTTGCCTGCGCTCAAGGACCTGTGATGGCAACACGCTCCGGTGTGACCCAGGGCAGCCCTGACTCTTCAGGAGAGAAGGCATCCCATGGCTGTGGGAGGGACAGCAGTGGGACTTACAGCACCTCCCATGTGGAGCTGGAGTCATGACTGAAATGAACAGGTAATGAATAAGCCGCCACCATGGGCAGTGCCACCCCTGTAGGGGGGCCCCAGCCACCAAGCAAGCAACAGCACAGAGGAGAAAGTGCGCGTGCTGCGGGGTTCTAATTATATGAGATCAGAAAACAGACCAAACTTGTCAGTACTTGTAGAAAAGGAGTCACAATAAAGGGGGTCCTCATCTGGGTTCTGGAATATTCTGTCTCTTCCTCAGGGAGCTAGTTACATGGAGTCTCAAAAGCTCACTGGGCTGGGCTGAGGAGATAGCTCGGTGGTCTAAGTGCCTGCCTGGCAAGTGCATGGACCCAAGCATGATCCCGAGTGTCACATGCCATGCCAGCCTCAGAGCCTCGGGGGGAGGAGGAAACCTTGCTGGCCACCGAAACTGGACATGGTGGTGCACACCTACAATGCCAGTGTTAGGGAGGCTGAGACAGGAGGACCACTAGGAGTCTGAACTGCCTAGTGAGACTCTGTATCCAATAAAATTAATAAATCAATGAAATACCTTTGGAAATCCCTGGGATGGGCCCACATCATCCTGCACACTCTGGATGGACACTGGCATCCATCAGCTTTCCCCACACAAGGTCAATACCCAACTCCCAGGACTTCTGGGAAGAGAGGTCTGATCTGGCTCACAGTTGCTGGGGGTTCAGTCCATGGTCAGCTGCTCCCAGGTAGAAAAAGCATGGCGGAAGGGTGTGGTAGAGCAGAGCTGCTCTGCTCGAGGCCACCAAGAAGCAGAGAGGGAGTGGCACAGGAGAGGGAAGGACGGCGGAGCGGATGTGAACCCCAAGGTCACCTCTGTGACACCCTCAGGTTCTCTGCCAATCCCCAGCCAAATCCCAAAGCAAGCCAAGTTCGCCATCCACCATGACAACCACTAAGTAACAGCAAGAGGCAGAAGCCCGTGAGCCCAAGCGTTTCTCATAATCCAACAGCTTAGGCAGGATTAAAATTTCTCCCCAGGGCAACGGATGTCAGAAACTCCACACTGCTGGGGCTTTGCACACCGCACCCCCTTTGTAGTCTGTGTTTGTGACAGCTAGCTGGGGCAGCAGAGGAGATGTGGGGCTTGCTACGTGGACCCTGGCCTGGTGCCGGGCAGGGCTGCAGGCAGTGGACGACCCTGCTCCCTCACAGCGAAGAAGGGTGTGTGCAGGAGCAGCAGGTCCAGCGAGGAGGCAGCCAAAGGCAAAATGACAGAACCGAGGCCAGCAAGGGAAGCCAGGCCTGGGGCACGAGCAGCGGGAGGCAGTCAGGAGGGCGAAGGGCCTGTGGGCAAGGTGCTGCACACCTGCAATCTCAGCACTCAGGAGCCCGAGGCAGGCGCAGCAAGCGTGAGGCCAGCTGGGACAGCTCAGAATCACTGTCCCCAAAGAAAAGCCAGAGAAAGAGCTGGTGCTGGCGCTGGCGCTGTAGCTCACTGCGAAGGCCCTCGGTTCAGTTCCCAATTTAGAAAAGAAAAAGATTCAGGCGTTGTCCAGTAGAGCAAAGCGCTCCTAGCCGGGTCAGTATGGTTTTATACTCTTCAGGAATGTGGCTGGAAATAAGTTCTGTTCCGTCGATGAATGCTTTGTTAGACTGAAGCCTGCAGGCGAAAAAGGCGGGCCAGATCGTGATATGCCCTGCCAGGAAATCTGGGGAAACGATTTTCATTTTTGCTTGGAGGTGAAATATTTATGTCTTTAATAAGCGCGGCGCCTGAGACCTAGATCTTGCAAACAGCCACAGGAGAAGCGTCCACGCACGTGCCGTTCTGACAAAAGGAATCCGAGGTCTCGCGCAGCTGCCCAGGCCCCTCCCATCCTGAGCCTGTGAGTGACAGGTCTGCGGCCCTGATCTCAAACAACCTGACCTCTCACAGGAGCGTGGTCTCTCACCTTCAGGACAGACACCCGCCTGCCAGTGCCCTGCCCCCACCCGTGTGGAGGTGGCTGTCTCTGACAAGCAGGGACAGCACCTGAGCTAGGGCAGCCAGTCTGCTTCTGGGGCTGAGGGGCCCTCAGCCGGAAGGGCTGGCAGGGTGGCTGGAGAGACCCTGGCTGCTGCACTGACCCCACATCAAGGAGGGCCCTTCTGAGGGCCCTTCTGAGCCCACACCGTGGAGAAGCCTACACAAACACGCCCAGCAGGACAGCCCTCATGCAGGTCACACAGCTGTCCTCTGGTCACAGGCAGGTCCCAGGGACGATGGAACCTGAAGAGCCCGCAGGGCCCAGGCTGCCGTCATCACAGCACAATCAACGGCAATGTGGAAGCGAGTGCACCAGTGCTAGCCCTCGGGGTGGCACGGTAGGCTCCGGACCAGATGGTGCCGAGGCCACCAAAGGTCTGACAGAGAGGCCACCCTGCTTCAGTCTGTCAAAGGGGACAAGGATGTCCGCAGGCCTCTGGGAGGTGGCAGGGTTGCCCAACATCTCCAGAAGAGGTCTTGGCCCTGGGCACCCCTGTCATGCGTCTGAGCATGCCGTCCCTCTTCAAGAGGTTGGGCCAAATCTAACAAAGACCCATGCCTTGATTCACAGTGCAGCAGCCTTGGGGTTGGTCTCCAGCCACAGCCAGAAATTACCCCTGGGCTCACACTGCGCCCAGCGAGGGGCCAGTGGGAAACAAGTCACGAGCAGCTGCACAGAAGGTACACTCCCAAGATGCTTCCAGAAGGAGACCTCTGCTGGCAGAGGGCGCCATCCAAAGTGCTCACAGGTGGCCCCAGCAAACCACGTGCAAGCTTTGATTGAAAATGCGTAGTGAGACTTCCCAACCTAGGAAACAGTAGGACCGCACCCTCACGCGGCCCCCACATCCTAGGCCCCACTCTGAGCTTGGGCTCTTCCTTTGCTTTGTTTTTGATCTTCTCCATTTTTAAATGACGCAAGAGCCGTGCACATGGACAAGGTACAACACGCGGTCATGGTGTGTGTCCACCCTGGGGGATGATTAGAGGTAATTAGCATCCCCATCGGCTTGCATTCTAATTATTGCTTCACAGTGACAACTGGAGGTTTCCTTCAGCGATGTTGAAATACACAGCCTACTGCAATTATACTCTAGCGGCACGCGGGGCAGTGGCTCACTGAAACTCACTGCTCTTATCTAACGGAAGCTTTGAGTCTCCCTGTCCCCACCCCCCGCCCGCACCTGGGCACCAACTCTCTGCTCTGTTTACGGGAGTTCAACCTGTTTGGGCTCTGCAAGTCAGAGGATGGTGCAGTACTTGCCTCTCTGTGCCTGCCTGTCCCTTGCGGTGCAGTGTCTTCCAGGTCCTGAATGAAAGCAGCCTCCCCTGAAGGCCGAGCAGGACCCACTGGTTGTGCGGCTCTACCATATCTGCGTCTCTTGCTCCACTGGTGGGCACTCGGGCTGTTCCCACGTCTGGGCTGTCCTGAGTGTGCCAGGGCAGTGTCTCTTGAACACCAATCATTTCCTCAGTGCTGGACAGCTGGAGCATGCCAGGATTTTAAGGGCATTCCGTGCTGTACTCCCTAGCGGCTGTCTTACTTACCTTCCACGTGTGCCAGAGATTTACCCGACATCCTCGACAGTGTAGGTGGCCTCACCCAGGGATTCCAGGTTGCTTTTCCTGATGATTCGGGATGCCGGGCATTTTGCTTGTGTATCTCTTACCCACTGTGCTATCTTTCTTGAGAAATGTCGATTCGGGTTCTATGCATTTTCAATTTTTTTCTCAAGGATGAGACCCACGTTGTTTGCACAGAGTTTTTCACATTTCTTTTTAAAGTTTCTTATTTTGTCCCAGAGCCGTCCACGTTTCCCCGGTTGGACTCGAGCCTGCGACCCTCCACGCTCGGCCTCCAATCTGGCTCGTTGGGCATGCGCCGCCATGTCCCTCTCTGCCCATCTTTTCTTTTTATCAGATTGTTGCTTTTCTTACCATAAAGTTGTCTGTGCTTTTTATGCATCTTGGGTATTAGGCACTCATTTGCAAATCGTTCCTCCCAGCTTGCGGCTGTGTCTTCATCCTGCTGGTTCCTTGGCTGCGAAAGCCTTTGTGGTGTGAAGTGGTCCCATTTGTCTAGTTTTGCTTGTGGGTCCTGTGCTTTGGGATTCATATCTAGGACATTATTGCTCACACCAAGTCTGGGCAGTTTTCCTCCATGCTTTCTGCTAGTCATCTGCCCACACCAGATCTTATATTTAAGTCCTTTGCCCACGTGGGGTTTATCTCTGGATGGTGTGGTGAAAAGGTCCAATTTCACTTTTCTGCATTTATAGGCAACAGTGGACATCAGCTTTTCCAAAAAACTGAGTATTGAAACTCCGACCCTTCCTTTACCTGGTGTTCTCAACAACTTTACTGAAAATCAACGAACTGCACATGTGTGGGTGTATTTCTGAGTTCCCTGCCCTGTCCATCTGTCAATGTGCTTATATGCCGGTACCATGCAATTTTGGTGACCATAGTCTGTAATATGGTTACCGTTTATTTTCCAAGTCACATAGTTTGAATGACTTTGGTGAGGTTTTTTCCCTATTTCTGTAAAGAATAGCACGGGAATTTTGATGGGGGCTATATTAAGGCTGTAGATCACTGTGAGCTATGTGATCATTATATTAGTTCCTCAAATCCTTCAGCACAAGGTATTTTTCTACCTTTTTTCCCTGGGAATCACTCAGGATCTTGTGCTTTTCAGACAGATACTGTGCCACTGAGTTTTATCCCCCCAAATTTTTTCTTCTTAATTTTTTCATCAGCATTTTATAGTCTTCAATGTACAGATCTTCTATCTCCTTGGTTAAATTTACTTCAATTTTATATTTTGGTGTTATATAAAATTTATATAAAAATTTTGATGTTATATAAAATCCCATTTATATAAATGAGATTTTAAAATTTTCTTTTTCAGATATTTTGTTGCTAGTGTATGGAAAACCAATTGATGTATTTTCATTTCTATCCTACAGCTTTACTGAATTTGCAATAAAATCTGTTTTAGTAGCATCTTTAGGTTAAACATATTAAATCAATAATGAAAATAGTTCAGCAGACAAAAGTCCAAACCTCATACACTCACTGCTGAGTTCTACCAAATATTTACAGAACTGGTACCAACCCTTCTCCATTTGAAAAGAAAAAAAGGGGGGGGGGGGATAGAACGCTTCCAAACTCTTTTTATGAGATGAATATCCTTACAGCAAAGCCAGGAAGGGACATGGGTCAACATTTCCGGTACGCATAGATGTAAAAGTCATCAACAAAATACTAGCAGCCCCAGGTCCATGGTGCAATAAGGAGACCATTTGCCATGATGTGGGGTTGCCCATGGGACCCCAGAGTGGTGTGGTAAGTGAACAGATGTCAGTCAGCTGCTGACAGGATGAGGGCCAAATTAGGTGATCATCTCATAGATACAGAAAAAGCACTTGACAAAACGCAACATCCTTTCCTCAAAACTCAACCAACCCAGTATTGAACAGAGGTTCCCCATCTTGCATTGTAAACACTGTAAGAGAAGATTTTGTAAATCCTAAGGTATTTGGGGATCCTCCCTTGCCCCAGAGAAGCCACCAGGGGAGGGAGTCTGGCTCTGCCCATGTACACAGTGAGCCTGACCTGGGGCCTGGGGACAGGGGCGAGCTTTCCTCAGGCTCCAAGGAGAGGGAGAAAGCAATTCTCAACTCCCTTGCTCTACAGCTAGGCACAACCGGTTCCTCCACCAGTCCCCAATGCCACTGCCGAGCGAGGGCACATCCTGCCCACACTTCTACCGGCTTTGGTTCACTCAGCTGACAAGGTTTCCCTCCTCCTAACAACAGCACACTACACAACAGCACGCTACTTCTGCCGCTGCTTGCTTCCTGGCACATTACTTGGGTTCGCGTTCCTTTTGTGATCAGGTGAAAGTCTTTTTTTTTTTTTTTTTTTTTTTTTTTAATTTGAACATTTACTTTATCATGTGGTCCTTCCCATACTTTTTTTTTTTCCCTTTTTGAGACAGGGACAGGGTCTCACTATGCAATTCAGGCTGGCCTTGAGCTCACTTTTGTAGCTCAGGCTGGTCTTGAACTCGCACTGATGCTCCTGCCTCAGCCTCCCGAGTGCTGGGATTACAGGTGTGCACCACCACATCCAGCTCCTTCCCATACTTTTTTGTTTGTTTGTTTGTTTTTGTCTTTTTGAGACAGGGTCTCGCTATGCAGCTCAGGCTGGCCTTGAGTTCACTTTTGTAGCCCAGGCTGGTTTTGAACTTGCACCGACCCTCCTGCCTCAGCCTCCCACGTGCTGGGATTACAGGCGTGTGCCTCCACACCCAGCTCAGATGAGAGTCTTGAAACTCAGTCACTCCAGGTCTGCCTCATGCTCTGGCATGAGGGAAGGGACAGAGAAGCTGGCCCTGTTTCCAGGCACAGCAGGGGCATGCGTGGAGCTCACCGGCCTAGCACAGAACCTGACACAGGATCTCCGTCCTGCGCACCCGCCCATCCCAGCACTGGGGAAATGAGTCTCGAGGCAGATATTCTTTATGCTGAAAGTATAAGAGTTTTTCTTCCAGAAACATGAGCCTTTCTCCACCGGAAACAACCTGCCTCCTTCTCTGCAGGTGAGAGAAAGCCAACGGTTCCTACCAAGCACCTTCCCTGAAGAACTTGGCTGACCCCTCCTCCTGAGCAACTTGAGGCCTTGCCAGGCTCTTTTCAGTCCTCTGGCGTTGGCAGTGTCTCTAGACGGAAGACCCTAGAGATGGGCACAGCTGCTTGCACACAGATGCCACTCCCCTGGCCCCGTCCTGGACTGAGGGCACTCAGAAGCCCAAGGCAGTCACCAGGCTCACCTGCCTTTTGCTTCAGTCCCTCCGAGCAAGCAAGGCTGGCTCTGACTCTTCCTTCTTTTTTGTGCACTAAAAAGTAGAATTCTTTTTAATGCATATAAAGTCTGCGCTCTCGAAACACGTGCACCGAAATATTTCCAGTCAGATTTGTTAAAATCTTTATTTCTACGCAATCAACCATCCCTTTCAATTGCTCTTTATTGAAAAGCTCCTGCCGCTTGCTGTTGCTATTAATGAAGGAGATTCATTTGAACAAAGGGGCTCTCGTGGTTGGAAGCATATTAAATCGCCTGCCTGATTTGCTGCTCCGAAATCCCGTTGCTGGAGCACGTGATAGAGAACGCATGCCGCCGGGCCACTGACCACCGATGGGTGTTTGGAACTGCTCTGGGCCACGCGTGCACAGGAGGAGGGGTTGGAGGATCCCAGGCGGCTGCAGCTCCAGCGGGAAACGCGCGGGGTGGGATTCCAATGCGAGCGGCTGTGTGCGGATGTCAAGGCCCCAATTTTGCAAGCTCTGGCAAAGCCACAGAGTAACCTGAGGAAATGAACACCACCTGTAATTAAAGCGCTCAGCCAGCCCCAGCACTCCCAGCTCCTGCTCAGGCTGGTGAGGCAGCCGGAAGCCGGCCCGCAACCAGGCTGTAGCAGGAGTGCAGGCAGGAAGCGCAGAGGGGGAGCTGAAGCCAGGCGGAGCTGCTCTGCCAGGGGGCTCCCACTTGCTGCCGCCGTGGAGCTCAGCCCAGCCTCTGCTAGCTGAGCTGGCACAGCCCACCGGGGCAAGGCCCAGGGTCGTCTCCCTCCCAGGAGCACTGGGGCACTGTCGCATGTCCATAGAGCCACTGGGAGAAAAGAAAGACAGCTCCCAAATCCACTGAGCTTCCTGGTCTCCAGTGCTGACTTTGCCTGATTTTTGCAGTGTTGGGAAAGGCACCCTGGGCGCTGTGTCTGCCACGCAAGCACCCACCACTCAGTGACAGGCCCAGAGCCCAACACTGATTAAAATAAAGAGCACATTGGCTTCCTGTGGAGTCAGAATGCACAGGGCTCCTCAGGACAGTTCTTCGGGGCATGGAAAAGCCCCTTTGATGTTATAGAACCCTCCTAATCACGGGAAACAGACACTGAAAGGCCAGGCAGGGGCCAAAGGTCGCCAGCAAGGTCAAGGATGAAATCAAAAGGGAGCTTGGACATTTCAGCATCATTGATCATCGTCCCCAGGAAGGCTGAGCACACCCTGCAAGATCTTGTTTCGTCTGCAGTGGGAGAGAACTTCTGCCATCGGCGACGAGGGGAATCCAGTACCAGTGTCACAGAACAGGCCATCGGTGCTTCTGGAGTGCAGGCATGAGTAGTACCCCTCTCTCTGCAGGGAAGTCATGGGCCCCCAGGGAAGCCCTGACCCTGCGGTCTAGAGCGAGGCTGAGGCAGGAGCCACTCACGATGGTCACTAGCGTGTTTATGCCCATCCCCTTCAGTGAGGTCCCCAGAATCCTTGGGCAGGCGGGAAGGCCACCATACAGGCACCACGTTCAGCTAGGATTCAGTGCACAGTGAGGCAGCCTTTGGCTATTCTGGCTCTTTAGGGTGGGAACACACGGCCCTCATTTCCACAGCAGAGATTAAGCCATAGCCACAGACAGCCCAAGAACACCACTGGGACTCCTCAGGGACAACGCGGCCTTCTGAACAGACTCCTCGGTCAGGAGCTGCAGGAGCCCCAGGCCAGGCTGCCCAGCAGCTAGCCCAGCCCCCAGAACAACCAAGCCCTGTGGCCCCCAGACACCAAGAGAGCTCTGTGGCAGAGATTCGATATCCAGACCTCACATATCAAAGATCAGGATGGCGCAAAGGAACTTTCGAGTTAGGCCGGATTTTCCTGGACATGTCATAAACAGGAATAAAGGGTCGGGCCAAAGGCGTCAAGCTCAACTGCGTGTACCTTCAAGGCCATAAGGCTGCCGCATGGTGCAGATACCCAGGACTCCAGGTCATGGCCACCTGAGGAGCTGCCTGTGGTCAGCGTGGTAATGCAGTTTGCAGCAGGCATTAGAAGCAGAAAGAGGAGCTGGCGGCCAGATTAAAATTAGCAGATGAAGTGCTTAGCATAGACCTTAGGTGTCTGACACTTTGATAGGAAGACTGTCTCAGCGCTGAAGTGCCATGCAGAGCCTCATCCCCCAGGGTACGGGCAAGGAGCAGAGAGTTCACAGTGAATAATTACCCGTTATTGATGTATTATATTTTAAAACCCTGGCTGAGGATTAAAGGCACTCTCAAGGCTAGTAAAAGCCCGCAGTAAACAAGTCAGGCATCACAGAGGAGGGAGAGGAAGGAATGTCAGGATTTCCTCCTTCACTCCGGAATGCCCGCAGGTACGACAGCGTGTGTGGGTGTCACACAGACGGACAGGCGGACAGATGCCAGGAAAAACCGTTTAATGCTGAGATTTCTCTCAGGCCTGGGGTCTCTATCGCGGAGCTTCACTGTCTTTCAAGGGCTCTCCTTCACCGCTGTGTTCTCGGCAGCTAAGAGGTACTCGGCCAACTGGTAGGTTCCTGGAGCCTAACTTCTTTCTTTTTTACAGCGTAATTAAAACATAAAAGGATTAGCAGCAAAGTCACCAGTGGCCCAGCAGACCCAGTGCCTCACCCTGGGGACACTTTTCCTCAGCAAGGCTCCAAAGCCAGGGCAGGCGCCCTCCCTCCACTCTCCGGGGGATGGGCCTGCCCATCCTCCGCTTCCCCTCCTGCGGTATCTGCCTCTGTGATCTCTCAGCTGAGCACTATTATTCTAATGAAAAACACTGCCAGGAAATCAGTCCAAGACAGGCTCCATTTGATGTGGAAAAGAATTTCGAGCGCACATGATGTCCTTCGGAAATTATGATCCACGTTTAGCTTTCAAACACCCAGATCTGAAGATGCTGCAACACTTTGAAGAAAGTGAGGAGGAATGTTTTCTTGACTTTGTCTTTTATGTCTTGCAAGGAAAACTGAAGAAGTGCGTCTGCCTTCCCTCAGGGACGGAGGGTTCTCATCAGCGTCACCGTGCCTGTGGGGTGCCAGCGCCTAGGGAGCCCTCGGATTCAAAGCTATCTTTCCCAACCCTGTCCCTTCTCCTGCCCTCACTAACAGCACCCAGCCTGCTCCAGGCCAAAGCCACCCTGTCCGCCTCTTCCACCCCAAGGGACAGAATTTCTGTAGCATGGAGGAGGCCTAACCATCATAGTTCTGGGTCCCATGCTCCTAAGTGAGAAGCTCTCTCTGGCTCTTCAATGCCGGGCCTCTCTCCGTGGCATCAAGACCCAGCCTCTGCCTCCCTCACCTGTCCTTTGGAGCTGGACCTCAGGGGTTCCCTCACGCAGGCTGGTGGGCGTGCCCCGGAAACCGTCAGGGCACGTGGCTGCTCTGCGCCTGAACTTCGTCTTGTGCTTAACCTCCAGCCTGCAGCTGTAACTGTCTCACATGTCCAGCTCGGTGGCATCCATTGTGGGCTGACTGACCACCACCACCATTTCCAAAACTCTTTGTCGTCCCCCAGGTATATTGCTCAGCATCCACGAAGCAGTGCCTGCCGCTGCCTCCTCTCCCAGGCCCCTGAAACCTCTGGTCTACTGTCCAGCCCTGTGGGCTGGCCTTTTTGGGATGCATCGCACAGCGGACCACACATCCCGGTCCTTTCTCTTTTCAAGGTACCTGCAGGGCCCACGCACACGGTAGCACGTGCTGGACTCCCTGTTAATGGCTGATGAGGCTCTGTACTGAGTACCTGCCACACCGGTTTTCCACCCATCACGGGGGCCCTGAGCGGGCCCCCCCCCCCCCGTTAGCCCTTGAGCACGGCGCTGCAGGCAGTGCTGCTCCTCACGCGTCTGCTCCACTTCTCCATCCAGATTATTTTGGGAATGTGGGCTGCTGGGTCTTCCCTTGGTACTTGACGGTAAATGAGTGAATAAACACTTCCAAGTGACACAGCAAGTCTGCAAAGACACCAAGGCAGAGAGCAGGGGCGTGGCTTGCAGCTGCGGAGAGCCCTTTGGGGTGGTGGCACCAAGTGGCCCGGAGATAAGGCTGGGGGCTGGAACACGAGCAGTGCACAGGACCCACCCTGCACCTCCGTCCTCGCAGCACACCCTGCCCGAGATGGGCAGGGACGCACGCAGGCGCAAAGGAGGCTGGGGGACTGCAGCCACGGTGCTCTTTTGTTTGTGCCACGGGCTGCGTATTTATCTAGACACTCTTGCTCCTCCCAGCGCTTCCACTGGGACATTGGAAAGCAGTGGTGAATCTGTGCAAATCTTCCATCCACAGAGGGAGCGAAGAAAAAGGAGCAAGCACGGAGCGACACAAAGAGCGGCTCTCACATAGGAAGTCTGCCGAGGGGACAGGGCAGGCAGAAGCCCAGGCCAGGGAAGAGCAGCAGCGTGCCGCCCGAAGATCACGGCGAGACAGAGCCCAGGGCTGAGTCGGGGCGCACTCTCTCCCGACCAGGCTCTTACGGTGCCAGCATGTAAGATGCAGAGCCGAGCAGCGCCTTTTGTTTCCTCTAAGTGGCCCAAGTGCCGGCTCTGCCCTGATGTCACCCACACCATGCTAACCCGAGCTGCTAAGGCTCCTGCCACCTTCAAACAGCACCTGCCAAAGCCAAGGGAGCCAGGCTGTGGGTGCTAGAATAGAGTGGTTCCAACCCAGAGCCAGGGAGAAGCCCATGGGTGGCCCTCTCCGACCAACTCCCCCCACCCCAACCTGCTTCCTAGACAAGCTTTGGCTGCCCCAGCCATCTTCATGCAGTGAAGATGTCTCTACCCTGGACGCCATGCCATCTCAGACCCTGCTCCTTTGGCTTCAGAAGCTGTACCCACAGCTGTAAGAAATCCCAACCCTGGAGCTCCCTCCTGTGTGTGGCATTTTCCACTGACGTGGAATGCCATAAGACCCAAGTTCCCAGCTCAGTTTCCACCTTCGGGGCCACCACGCATTTTCATCAGGTGTCTTGTCTGGTTTCTTACCCAGTGCTTTGTCGGTGCTTTGTGTAGGCCGCAAATCTTTCTAACCTGCACCACGTGCAAGGCGCGGGACTGTAGTGATGCTTCCTGGGCTCCGCCCCTTTCATCAGCAACAGCCAACGTCACCCAGAGCCTCTCAGGAAGCGCGGGGCCATGTGTTGGCAATCGCAGTCGCTCTCTGAGCCTGGCTGGCATATGTTTTTGGCTTTGGGATTCAATTTCAGCAAGCTTAAGGAGGCACAGCCTGGGCTGGGAAGGCATTTGAATGGGATTAGCTAATTTGGGAGCTGTAGGAGCCGGATAGCCATCCGTCCGTCTGTGTGCCCCAGGATGTGCGTTCCCACGGGCATATAATCGCTCACTTTATTTATTTCTGAGCAAAGTCCACTGTCCTGTAACGAGAGTGTTGTGCAGGGTGTGTCCCCATGGCAAGAGCTGGCCGTGTCCAGATGGCAAGGCAGATGGGGCCAGTGGGGCTCTATGGAGTGTACTTTTTAACTGACCCAAGAAACTCGATAAATTGCTCCCCACTTGGGCTGCATCTTCACACCCTCCAACCACTGGGGAGAGGGGCGCTGGAAGGGCAACAGGCCACCGCGTGGCTGGAATGTCCAGGTGGTGGCTGTCGCCGAGGGAGTTTAGGCTGAGGGTTTCAAAAGCCAGACACAGAACGGATGGAGCGTGCCAGGTGTGCTGAGGGCACACTGCTGCCCAAGTCCTTCAGAACAGGCCACGGGTGAGTCTGCAGCTGACCTCCTTCCATGGGAGGATGAGGAATACCCTGTCCAGTTACAATGCTAATGCAACAGGCGGCTTCCTGGAGAGGAGTGTGTGTGTGTGTGTGTCTGTGTGTGTGTGGAGGAGGGGGAGGGACTTCATAATGGGGCCACAAACCATTATCTAAGGAGATGCTAGAAATACAGGTCCCTATTCCCAGACTGGGCCTCCTGAACCCAAATCTCCACTTTTGGATCCCAGGAACCAGAATTTCTAAAACGTGCCTGGATAGTTGGTTCTGCCACTGGTGCAGAGTACACTGGGAACCACAGGAAGGACTACCTTGGCTGTTGGATTCTACGTGATGTTTGTTCTGGCTTGTCAGAGTTTGACTGCATTTTGCCCTAGTTCAGAGATTTTTGCCTGAGACTAAGATTAAGGACAGCAGACTGATTAATCTGGCAAAAGAAATGTCAAGGCAGTCGAAAGTTGAGTGGTGGCACAGCTATTGTTGCCAGCTTTTAGTCCGATTTATGTTGAGAACCCAGAGCAAAGAGCCCAGCAGAATGTTTTAAAATGTTGTGAGTTTGGCCAGAAAGGAAGCTCCTCTAAAGCTGTAGACTGCAACGACAGAGCTGAGGAGATCTCAATTGCTGAAAGGAACAGGAGAATACCAAAGGTGGCCTGAGGAGATCACGAGCAGCAGCAGTACCCCGCCCTTTGCAGCCTCAAAACTATAAAAGTAAAGAAATTTCCTTGGAGGAGAAAGCCACAGAGCACCGTGTTCCAGAATGGCAGCAGCATGGAGAATTTGTTCATCGGAATCAGGAGCAGAGTGCTCAGCACCAGGCATTCGATGCCTGCATCCAAGAGAGAAGAAAGCCTGGCTACTGCTCCAGCTGGCAGCAGACCTTGGTCTCATCCACATGGTACTGGTTTTAGGTGCCTGCTGAATGCAAGATTTCTGAGGTTAAAAAGCCTTCCACCCGGATTTCAGGAGAAGGCCTGAGGAGCCAGGCAGAGTACTCCTGAAGGATGCTATGCGAGAGAAGCCAAAAGAGCAATGGAGATCCCAGGGGTATGAAGGAGCCAGGAACGTGGATTCTCTAAGGAAAGCTGCAAGGAAGGAGCAAAGCAAATCTGAGCGCAAAGCCACAGGAGCTACAACCACCAGAAGGGCCACAGAAGTGGAGCCACGGGGAGCTCACGATTTGTCACAGATTGTCTCAGCTGTTGCACACAGAGCTACAGGACTTAACGTTTTCCCTGATGGATTTTGAACTTGCTTTGGTCCTAATGTTTTGTATCTCCCATTTGCACCTTTCAGAACGTTAATGTTTATTTACTTTGTGCTATCAAATGTTCCAAGTGTTTAATTTTTCATTTGTGCAGATCTCACAGCTAGGAGTATGTCTTAGATCTCAGAGGAAACTTGGGACTTGGACTTTGGCAATTTAGAGTTGGACCAAAGTCCCTTTTGTATAAAGGGATACGCATTAATCTTTGCTGGGCCAGAGATGGAATGTTATGGTTTGTGTCTAGATGTCCCCCTAACACCTCATGCAGTCATTGTGGTGGTGGGCTGCCAGGATTTGTGATTGGTTCATGGCTGATTGCTAGGATTATGGGTGCAAGTACCGCGCTCAGCCCAGGGTGGACAGCCTGGATACGATATGAGGGAGAGAAGGGGCCTGGCCCTGCTGCCCCTCCCTTTTGCTCTTGCTGCTCTTGCTGCTTTCTGTCTCCACGTGCTGCTGCCCTCTGCCACGTGACACCCTGCCTTAAAGTCAGCTGAGTATGAGCTGAAACCTCCACAGACTGTGAGCTAAACAAACCTTCCTCCTGTAATTCTGGGTGTCGGGTATTTTGTCTCAGCAATGAGATAAAAGTAATTAAGACACCCCACAAAAATAGTCACATTTAGTGGTGATTAATTAATTTTCTAAAAGATTCAAGGTTAAGAATTTCTGGAAATAAGACCTTGCAGAGGCCCATAGGGTCTGGAGTTTTTACTCCCAAATTCATCAAAGATGTCCATTCCTGCTACTATCCCAGATCCATGAACATACAGTGAGGGCATCAAAAGTCAAAATTAGGTACCCCATGGCTTTTGGAGACACTGACAGTTCCAATGGTCTCCCCTAGATGCTTTCTGACACAGTGGTGTGGGCTCAGCAAGCCTCTGTGGGTACATGTCACAAGCTTCAGGTCACATGCCACACCCAGAGTGTTGCTGGTGTCCCTAAGTGACACCCTTCCAACTCAGACCTCCCACACTGGATTATGGGTCACGTGATGTCAGGCAGATCTACTTGGACTAATAATTTGCCTTGTGTCTAACAGAGGCCGTCAAAGGTTCGAGTCACTGAGACTAATACTCAGTGTTGGCACCCTCCAGGAAGGCCCTAGTGCCTACCTGCCAGCTAAGCAGAGAGCAAAGGTGCTACCATGATGCCCCTAGAGTGGCTTGATTTGCAGTCCCTGATTCGAAGACTGGGTCACTGTCTCCTGCCCTGCCAGGCTCAGGACATCAGCAATCCCTACTGCCATAAAAAGAAACCCTTATGCAATGGGGGAGGGGGCACTAGAGAAATAAGAATCTTGAAGAAGGATCAATAAATCAACTTCCTGCTACCTGCACAGGTGGATAAGCTGGAGCCAGAGCCAAGGTTGCTAGGCAAGCAGCTTTCACCCACCAGGGCATCTTTCCCAGTCTGTGCAGCCCTGGTGTCCTCTCGCTATTTGGGTCTGCAGTGGCCTGCAAAGTCCTGTGTGCTGATGGCTTACTTCCCAATGGCACCACTGGGAACGATGGCACACCAGGAGGTGGGGCCACATGGAAGGCCTTCAGGTTATTGGGTTCATGCCCTCAAAGGGCCCAGGCTCCTTCTTGTTCTCTTCTGTGTCCTGGCCACGGGATAGGCATTTTTTATCCTGCCATGATGTGCCCCCTACCAGCCCAAAGGAGCAGAACCCAACCGACCATGGACTGGACTGTCTGAGGCTGTGAGCCAAAATAGACCTTTCCTCATGTAAGGTGATTAGCTCAGTTGTTTGTTATGGTGATGGAAACCAACTAGCACAACCGTGATGAGCCCCATGCTCAGAGAATCCGTGTCTACACCTAGCCAGGGAGAAAAGGATACCTGGACTCTGCCCCTTCCCTGGGGATGGGACCCCTAATGAGAATCTTTAGTGAGAAATCTATTTGCATCATAGGCTCTGAATTTTCTTCTTGCTGGAATGGAACCAAAGTATCAGTGCTTTTTTGCAATGTGATTGTCACAGCTGTGGGCCAGTGGTTCACATGGTCAGACGATGTGATCCACCCGACGAGGTCCAGGGAGAGCTAAAATCTCTGCCTGTTGGCTCAGGCTCCAGCTCAGAGGGGGCCCTCACCTATCTTGTGCACAGAAATTTTTCAAAATCGACCATCACCATCCAAACTGCTTTGCCATACAAATCACAGGATTCTGCAGGGAAAGGGTGGGAAACCATTGGTCAAAGAAAATAAAATTTTGATTAGACAGGAGGAATGCATTCGAAAGATCTGTCCTGCAGCACTGTTAATTATGAGGTGCTGGTGTCTTGAAGATGGCTCAAAATCCCCAGAGGCCAGGTGCTCCCCTGGAGGGAGGAAAAGCATACGGCCATTCCCTCAAAGTAGCTATTGCGCAACAGGCACACATTTCTCAAGCACGTGTTGCAGGAACAAATATTTGCAATCATTGTCATCAATAGTTAAAGCTATGGTGAAGGCACAGCGAGGCAGTCTGGACCTGCTCCAGGCAGCATCGCTTTCCCTGGATGTCTACTCTACAGTGGCCCGAAACGCTCAAGGATTATTTGATGGCAGGGCCCACTCTTGCTCGTGGGTGACGCCTCTCGCCCTTTGAGACGCCACCTTCCTCGCCCCAGGTATGCAGTGCTCACAAGCCCACAGCCCTTCTTGCTCTTCCTGCTCCCCCAGATCCTGGGTGCACACAGGGAGGGGGCTGACCCCGTGTGCGTCAAGCCCGGAGCCCTCACCGTCTGTCACTTATGACACCCACACAGGATGGTGTCGGACCCTCCTTTGGTGTCACCAGGCCCCGAGCCCCAGCTTCTGCCGTCTCCATCACTTTCCCACTCTGGGACAACTGAAAGGAGCAGAGGTTTCTTTGCAAGGTTTCGGTCCTGCTCAGGAGGCTCAGGCACAGAGACCTGCTGCTAGGGCGGCCTGGTGGAGGAGAGTGGCTCCCCTCGGGCTGGCCAGGCAGCTGAGGAGAGGGAGGAGGTGCAGCCCTCCAGGCCATGGCCATAGCGGCTGTGCCCTCCCACCAGACCCCTCACAGAAGCAAGTCAACCGTCACCCCACGATCACTGCCCCACAAGCCCTGCCCTGCCAGTCTTGGAGGAATGAGCCCTGTGAGAAATTTGGTAGTGTCCCAGTGGAGCCGGTGCTTTTAGATCTTTTAGAATAACAAGTCCCGTTCCTCCGTGGGTAGTGCTGGGTCTGGGGTGGAAAGCTCTGTCCCGCAGCAGGGTTTACTGCCTCCTGCCGTGGGTGCGGCCTCCAGGTCCTGCAGAGCCGTGGTGCGGGCCAGCCTGCATGCCAGGAGCAGCTCCATTGAGTGCACCACCAGCAACAGGCCCATGTAGGTCCAGCGTTGCCCGTTTAAGTGGACAGTGAAGGACTATGTGTGACGCTTTCTGCACTGGAAAGCATCGAGGCACAGATCACGTGGAAATCGCTATTTCCGGGTGTTGTTGCCCCGACCCAGAGCCACAACGAGCTGTCCTGGCCACAGTGCCAGGACCCTGGTACTCTCCAGGGTCATCCTGCTGCTCACCCTGCTCAGCCAATCCCACCAGAAGCCACTGGAAAGCACTCTGACCCTGTGCCTGTCGAAAGACAGAGAAACACAGGGGCAACGCGCGGCTCAGCGTGAACACTGAGCCAGGTGTATAGCAGCTCTTCAGTGCGGTCTACCACAGCCTGCTTCTTACCAGCTCTCAGGAAACCTGTCAGAGGTGCTGTACGCGAAGCCAGGAACCCTTACCACCACCGGGCAGCGAATCTGGCCCCAGCACACACTTCTGCTATCCACTAGCTGAGATTCCTCCCCTTCGTCGCCCATCGGTGGACAGGCTTTCAAAGGAAAACGCCTAATAATATTGAAAGAGTGGCTTTAAATTACTGAGTCAAAGACTCGGCTGAGTGCTCCGGGGCCTGGGGGTATCGCCCGTGGGACATGCACAGCAGCCCTGGCCGCCGTCCCTGGCTGACTAGGCATCTCAAGCCCAGATCAAGGGCAACGAACCCCAGACGCCACCCCTAAAAAGAGCAAGGCTCCCCTGTGCCAGAATGACCCTGGGCGGCGAAACCTGGCAAGTTCTCCTGTGCACATGTGTGTCGCACACCCACACTGAGATGACTAAAATCCAAGCAGAGGGGCGAAGGCCTCGTGGTCTCGGTCACAAATAACAAAGGCACCCAGAAACCAAGAGTCAGCGGAGCTGGGTGGCTGTGACTTCCACCAGGTGACTACAGCTTCCTGCTGTCATTTTGAGAGTCTCAATAAGTACACTGGCCCAGTTTCCTGCTTTACTCTACCGCAGGGGTCCCCAACACCAGGCCATGGACTGGAACCAGCCTGTGGCCTGTTAGAAACTGGGTTCCCAGTAGGAAGAGTAGAGCGGCCCAGTGCATAAGCTTTGTCCATAGGCTGGCTCCCTCCCGCAGGTCTCCACAGCACTAGATACTTGGCTGAGCACAGACCCTACCATATTGTCTTAGTAACTGTTCTCTCGTTGCTGAGACAAACACCTGATACTCACAGTGGCAGAAGGAAAGGCTTGTTTAGCTCACAGTTCCTGGAGGTTTCAGTCCCTATATAGCTGACTCCAAAGCAGACAGGCACAAGGCAGAGGGCAGCCTTGCATGGCGGTGGGCAGAGAGCAAGAGCCCTGGGAGAGAGCTCACAGCAGCCCAAGCAACTAACTGCTCTTCCTACCTCACCCTGAAATGCAGATTACCTGCCCCAGGGGAGGGGAAGCACCCATTTGCCCAACAATCAATTACAAATTCCAGAAGCTCCCCGCCCCATGACTGCATGAGGCTTTGGGGGGACACCTATACACAAATCATAACACATATGTAACACACACAGGTGGGACGGGGTCCACATCTCAGAATCTAGCCTGGTGACTGGAGGTAGAGCTGAGACAGTGCCATTAGCACTGGGAAATGTACTCATTATGTATCCCAAGTATACACCAAAGAAAAAAGAAACTTTAAAAATTAGATTCCCGTTCCCTGGCCTGTGGAAAAATTGTCTTCTGACAGTTGTGATTCTACAGACAATAGAGAGAAAATAGCCAGGACTGAGGGGTGGGCTTGCTTGGGGGAGGCCGGGCTGGGGGCAGATGTGTGGAAAGGGCCACTTGGTCGGCAGGAGTGCTGTGAATCACCCTTCTGTGGACAGGAGACGCTAGGTCCTGAAATTGCCTGACTAGCCAACCTCCCAGTTCGTAGGCTGCCCCAGCCTAGGAGGTGCCAGCCTCCATAACAGAAGCCAAGGCTTCTGCTGTGACACTGGGGTACCCAGAGGGCACAGGGAACTCGGGGGGACGGGGTAGGTAGCCACGGGCAGAAGCGGCTAGGGTGACAACCTTGCGTCAGCTTTTCATCTCTGCCCTCCTGCACCCAACCTTTCTGATTTGGGCAGGCGCCAAACCCCTCCCGGCGCACTCGGCCATCTTTCTAAACTGGGCTCTTCGGAGTGTAGAACAGGGTATGCTGTTGAGCTGCGCTTTACACTCCTCACTGGGCTGGGATTGGAGGTGTTCAGCTAGCGCAGACACCAGGGGCAGGGGACGAGAGAGCAGGAGGTCATGGGACGAGGGAACCTTTGACAGGCGCCAGTGACTTGTCCTGATCTGCTCCTGGTGAGCAGAGACCCGAGCATAGCCACAGGAAGCCAAGACAGTCAGCCTCCCACTGGTCGGGGCAGGGAGGACGTGGCTACTCCTGTGGCCAGCCAGAAGCACAAGGACACGGGAGGGAGGAGCCAGGAAGGTGAAGTGTAGAGGAAGGAGCAACGACCCAGCGGCTTGCTGAGCCCAGGGGAGGGAGTGCACCTGCCATGAAGGAAAGCTCGGTGCAGCAGAAGCCCGTGGCCACCCAGCAAGGCGGCTGCAGGAGTCCCGGAGGGGACTGAGGCTGGAGGGGCCCCGGGTGCTCCGGTGCGGCACCAGCCACTGCATGGGAGGGCGGGGGCCAGAAGCCAGAAGCCCGCAGCCCACGCAGTGACAGGCAGCCAAGATAAAGCCAGAGCCACCAGGGGTCTAGCAGCCCCTGAGAAGACAATCAAAACACCTGAAATCTGTTCTAGCAATATCGTATCCAGCCCTAAACACCCAAACTGCTGATTTTGAAGAAATATTTAAAAATCGGGACATTTTATATTCTTTCCTGGACCCGACCCAAAAGAAACCCGTGTCCTCTTTCCATTACAGCGCATCTCACTCAGACCCCCAGCCCGGGCCAGAAACGCTTGATCCGTGTTCAAAGTCTTGAAACTTGCTAATAAGAGACTGGCTTCCCATGGCAGGTATACCTAGAGCAAGGCTTCCGAGGACCAAATGGCTTATCTGCTTTTAATATTAGGATAATTCACATTAAACTGCAGGTTCCACACCTGAGGTTCATAGCAACACTTAGGGCTGGAGCAGGAGCCGGGCCATGCTGCCAGGCACCCAAGGGAGAGCCCAAGGGAGAAGGTTCACCCCAGTTGTGCTCACAGAGCTGTGTCATGCTGACCACACTGCTGGGGAGCCTCGGTTCAAGGGACCCAGAGCGCCTGCTCTGTGGTGGGACCCAGGGCCCACAGGGGCATCTGCCACTTACATGCCACACGTGCCTTGCGCCACGTGAAGCTCCTAGTACTTTATGCAATTCCCTATTGACACTGGCTTCATCTTCACAGCAGCCCTGACAAGTGAGGAGACTGAGACACAGAACTATGAAGCGACCCACGTCACACAGCTAGTAAGGTGCAGGGTCAGAGCTTGACCCAGGACCAGTTGGCTCGCGGCCTGCCCTAGAGCATAGGGACAGAATGTGGCTCCTCTGTGCTTCTTCACCAGATAACGATGAAGGTTCGCATGCTTCCAGAAGAACCAGGACACCATGTGTCTCTCAAGTCACTGGAAGCACCATGGATTCAGTAGAAGATCGGGCGGGTGGCTACGGGCCATGTACGCTCCCCACCCTGGAGATCAGACCTCGAGAAAGTGGCCCCTGCTGGGCTGCTGGGGTGGTCGAGAAACACGGGCGAACACAGAGCCCCGCTGATGAGGACAGGGCCGCAGCAGCACAGCTGTCTGTCCCTGTGCCGTCAGTCCACCAAGATCCACACAGCAGGGACCTCTGTTGAGGCCAGAATGACACCAGCCCCTTTGAGATGCCACCAGCAGGGATAGTGCCCAAAGCCTCAGAGTGGAAAAGCATGCTGGCTCTGGGCTCAGCTGTGTGACAGTCCCCCCACTGGGGCGGGTGGCAAGTGACCCACGCTGGCCCCCATGGGTGGGGGCCAGCGTGAAGGTGGCGAAGCGCTAAGTACAGGCAGGGCACAGAAGCTGTGTGCACAGCAGGAGCGGCCTGGACAGCGTCTGCATAGCTGGTCCACGGAGACTGAGAGAGCCAGGAAGCCACTGTCCAAGGAAGTGAGGACAGAGGCGAGCACCGGCTGGGACGCCCTCCATGGCCACCGAGGTGGCCCCCGCAACCCGGCCCCCCATCCCGGTGGGTGACGCAGAGCTGGCGACTGCATTCCAGACTTCACTCCTCACTGAGGGCCCCCGCCACCCGCAGCCTGGCTTCCTATGAGCCCTGCCCTGGCCCCATCCCTCTCCTCACAGAAGGCTCTGCTCCGTGCTGTTCACCTCTCTCCAACGCCAGGGGCAGAGCGGATCGTCAGCAGTGCCATGTCACACTCTGCAGGAGGGCACCAGGGCCCCACACGGCCAGGTTTAGTCGGGCAGGCAGGGGAGGTACCCAGATGCCTCCGGAGTGACCTGGACTCCAGCAAGGAGGCTCTGAGAGGCTGTAGTGCCCGGCACTGTGAGGGCTGGTGACGGGAGGCAGCTGCGTGAGACCAAGATGCCCGGGTATGGAGGAGGCACCAGAGGGGCCAAGGGTCAGGAAGAGCAAAGTGGGGAGGGAGGGAGGGTGCTCTGCGCTGTATGTGCTCAAGGTCCCCTCGCTGTCCGACACATTTCCCTGGCAGACACGGCCAGGCACACCGACTCTTAAGGCAATAAGAGACATCCAAAGACAGAAAGAAGGTGCCAAACCCCACGCAAGGCAGGACTGTGGTTCCCATTCTCACGTTTCCTCTGTTCATAAAAAGGGGGCACCGGGGCCAGAGAGAGAGCTCAGCAGACTGCAGCACCTGCGTAGGGTTCAGTCCCTGGCACTACATGCTCCACTAGCCCCACCCCCAGCGCACGCTAAGCGGGCCACAGAGTCTGGGCACAGTGGCGCATGCCTGTAATCCCAGGGCTGGGGAGGCTTTTGGCAGGAGGCCCACCACGAGTCCAGGCTGCCCAGTGAGACCCTGCAACGATCAAATATATTAAAGGTAAATAAATAAAACCAAGGCACAGAAAGCAGGCAGACAACGCTCTTGAACTCTCTGTGCTGTGACCCTCTGCGTACGCTGGCCACCTCCCGTTGGGTGTGCAGAGGGGAGCTCACCTTAGGAAAAGCAGCAAGACTCTCCCAAGTTAGAGCCAAGATACGTAGAAAGGCAGCTCATCAACAGCGAGTTAAGTGCATCCAATAAATGAAAAGTCCCCACCCAAAGAACAAAGGCAGCAGCCAAGATGAGTCAGGACCCAGGGACCACAGGGGACTGGGGGAGCCTGCACCTCGGTGGGACATGTGTGGCTGGGCACACCCTGGGCACAGCCAGCGCCCAGGGCCCCGAGGGCATCAAGCAGCTCTTCTCACAAGCACAGGCCAGCCCGGGGTGCATCTGGGAGATCACTTGGGGTGGAGGAGTCCCCAGGGCCAGGAGAGGGGAGGGCGCACAGACCTGCAGGCTGTCTGCCCCAGCCTGTCCCTTGAAAGAGAAGGGCCTGACCCAGAGCAAAGGGAGCCATCAGCCCCAGGTCACGCAGGGCGGAGTGGCACAGCTGGGCCAGGACTCAGACCTCTGGGGTCCTGGTGCGGAAGCCTGTGGCGCCCCCAGCCAGTCGCAGAGACCCGGGGCTTTGTCTGGGCCTGATGTGGCCTGAGCCTGTGACATCCTCTGATGTGGCTTTCTGGCACCTGCTCTCTGCCTCCTCCGTGCCCCGAGCACTCCCCCTGGTGATGGGCACTAATGCTGTGGCACCTTGGAGCCATGTCCAGGAGGGGACCTGGAGCCGGCCGGCACCCACAGGGGCACGGCGTGTGGTGGAAACGTGACCGGCGCTTCACTTTTTATTAAAAGCATAGTACGAGAAAAGACATGCTGGGGCTGGGGAGATAGCTCCGTGGTACAAGTGCCTGCTTGGCAGTGCAAGGTCGTGAGTTTGAACCCTGGTCCCGCAAAAACAAAACAAAGCAAAAAAAGAAAAGACATGCTGCCACGAGTCACCCTCTAACGTCCTCTCCCTCGCTTTGAGCACACTGATGCCAGCGTTCCTGCCACTTTCTGAAGCAGCTCTGGAGGAGGCCTCTTTCCTGAGTGTCTGTCTTCACGAGGTCTGATCAGAAATGGGGAGAACCCTGTGCTGCTCATAAGGGCTATCCCACTGGAAGGCAGCAGCGTAGACCCGCCGCTGCGTCCCCATCCTCCCTGGACGTGGCACGATGCGCCTCTGCCTCTTCCACAAAGTCAAAGCGACCAAGAAAAATAGAGGTTTCGAGTGGATTCAGGACACCAAGGCAGCGAGAGCAAAGGCGCTGAGGAAAGAGGACTTCCAGAGGTGCTGAGGGAAGCGGCGTGGGCGACGGGACAAGTCCAAGTGTTCCGAGAGGAATCAGTGGCACTGTGTCTCTTGCTGTAATAAATTTTAATTTATACACTTGGTCACCGTCTGAAGTAGGAAACGCTGAGGGAGAAGAGGGGCTGGGGCCCTCTGGAGCGTGGCGGAACCAGCTACCCTAGCACAGGGGTTGGTGCCCTCGGTCCCCACACTGTGCCCCTTCCGGGTCACAGCTCCCAGGCCCCAGCTGCAGCTCTCCCACCACAGCCAGGCTGGGAGAGGCCGCCCAGGGGCACGATGTCTGGTCCCCACCCTGGGGACCCAGGCGAGTGCTTGGCCTGGCTTGTAGCACAGGGCAGAGGCCCAGAGTGCAGCGCTCTGGCCGGGCAGGGAGGCAGCTAGCTGCAGACTGCGTTTCCCCCTTTCCAAGAAGCGGGGACCCTGAAACAACAGACTGTGTGGAGAGTGAGGCTTAGGGCTACGGGATTTGTGCATTGTGCAGGTTTGGGCCTCTTGACCCTCAGAATTACAAGCATCTGCGTGACTCCAGCCACAGGGACAGACCCAGGTGGTTGCTGGGCAGAAGTGCAGAGAGGAGTGTGGCCGGGCAAGTTCAAGGGAGCCCCAAGTCTGTTTGCCTTTTCCTCATGCGTCTAATGCTGATTTTTAGAAAACAGTATATGGAACACCCAGCCCAAAGCTTTCAACTAAGAATACCTTCAATCTCATGGGGTGGGGGGGCACACACACGCAGTACCAGGCATTGAACTCAGGATCTTGCACTTGCCAAGCAGGCACGTATGCCACCGAGCTATCTCCCTGGGCCTCATTTTTAAAGTAAGTATCAGTTATAGACATTCTTATTGACAGCAACTAGTAAAATCAAACATTTTCATACAATATGGTCGTGTCTCACCCTTGAAGTTACTGAGACATAAGAATGGGGAGCCAGGCGTGGTAGTGTACGCCTGTGATCCCAGCAATCAGGAGGCTGAGGCAGGAGGCTCGCCATGAGCTCAAGACCTGCCTGGGCTACAGAGTGAGCTCAAGTCCAGCCTAAATACAGAGCAGAACCCTATCTCAAAAGGCAAAACTAAACTAAAGGAGAGCAGCCACCACCTAATGAGTGACTTTTCCTAAGTGTCGCGGGTCCATGGTGGCGTTCACCCAAGGACACCCAGGAAGCTTCTACCCCGTGACACGTGGCCTAGTGTCCACTGGGCACTGAGGCGCTAGAGACAGAGTTGTGGGGATATTTGTGTATTTTATTTAAGTAAGTCCAGGGGGCCCTCGGCTCAGCAAGTGGCACCAGGCCACCGCCCACCCCACACCGCACCTTTGCTGCAGGCTGCGGGAACCTAGGCACATGGGGTGCAGTCCATGGCTACAGAGGCAGCCAGCACAGCCCTGCACCCACCTGCTTCCACCCCAGTCCTTCCTGCACCAGAAGCCTGCTTCTGTGAGGCCCATGTGGGCAGAGCAAGCTGACCACCCTCATCTCTTCCTGCTCAGAGCACAGGCCCAATTGCTGCCTGCCCCAGCAAGAGGCTTCGTGGCAGCAGCCTCAGCCAGACTGTGGGGCCTGCCCCGGAGGAGGGGCGAGGTGGTGGACACCAGCCCGGGAAGCCTGGCCTGCGCCTGCCGTGGACAGCAGCCCTGCATGGATGTGGCCTCTGGAGTCACTGTCCTCTCTCAGCTAAGCAAATCTGTGCAGTCCCTCCCGCCTTGTCTCCCTGCCAAAAGGATTGCCACAAGCCAGGACCTGGAGGACCTTGCGTCTGCGGCATGCTTTCTAGGGCCTGGCATGGAGGTGGGGACTTAGCAGGCCGCCGTCACTGCCACACATAGAACGGTCATCGCCCCTCACCCGAACCTGCCCGCGCACGAGTACCTCACCGCAGCACTCAGCCTCGGCTCTGCTGGCGGGGCAGTGAATGCGGTTCTCCTTTGCACACTCGCATGTGGGGGGCCGTCCCTGTGCAGTGTGGTACTGGAGCTGGGGTTCAGCAGTGAGCCCCACGAGCCGAGATGGGAAAGGGCAGCTGGCTCGGCCAGGAACTGGAGACACCGCCCCAGAGAGGATGGGGGGCCCCTGAGAAGGGGGAACCCCCGGTGAGAGGACAGTGGCTCCAGGAGCATCCGGAAATTGGGCAATGCCAAGGGCACCCCGCAGAGCCGGGAGGCCAGGGACACCGCGGCAGGTTGAACCACTCCCAGCACCTGTACTCTGGCTGAGGGAGGCGCTCAGCAGAGTCTCAAGCCCACCCGCGGCCCACTCTCACCAGCCTAGCTCAGGTCTGTCGCCCTGAATTTCCCATGTGTGTGGTTTCTGGAAATATCCCATCTAACCCTGAAAGAGCATCTCAGATTTCAAGCCCAGCTCCAGGCAGTTTTCCAGGAAGGAGGGAAGGCAGGCTTACAGCCTCCTTCTCCTCCTCCTCCCCATGCTAAGGACCGCCGCTGCAACCACCCCACTGCCTGCTGGCCTCCTGGCACAGCAGAGGAGTGGGGGCTGCATCAGAAAAGCCCTGCGCTGTGCGGTGGCCCTGTCACCCTGGCCTCCCTGGCATGACCTTGGGCCATGGGCTGGGAGCAGCTGATTTCAGGGTGCATCTGAGGTCAGTTTTATGCCTCACGGCACCTGCTGCTAATTTTCTGGCCCATCCTGTCTAAAAAGGGAGCTGTGGTTTCCAAGAGGAAGGAAAGGATGTCATACAGCAGAAGGCGAGTCCTCCTTCTGCGGATCAACTCCATAAAACACGCATCTGCCCTGTGAGCAGTTCCGCGCCACTTGGCACAGCGAACGTGATGGTCCTCGGACATTCACCTTGTCACAGCCATGGGAGGGCTTTCAGGGGTGCTGCATAGGCACGGTGGCACCCACAACCACCCGAGTTCCCACAGCCTGGCTGAAACGACAACCTGTCCCATGTCCAGGCAAGTGGCCAGGGTTCTGTGTCCCCCAGTTACTGTGAGCCCTGGAAGGTGTCAGGAGGTGGGGTCATGGGTGCTGCTCGGACCCCAGAACCCCCACCCATCCCTGCCGAGGCTGTGGTCCCCGCTCCCTCCTCCTCAGATGGGCAGTTGGCTCCCCAGCTGTAGTATCACCCAGTATGACTTTTAGAAACACAATAGGCCCTCCCTTAGCAAGTCGGGTATTTGCTAAGACACTAAGAGGTTACCTGCAAGAAAGATACTGTCACCCTCCACACCAAGCAAGACCGCCTTCATTGTACCTAAAGACTCTATTGTTTTGTTTACGGAGACAGGCTTTCTCTGTTTTCATACTGACCCTGAATTCACACCTGACTCTTTTGATCCCTCCTGGTCCCTTTTGCCGTCTCAGCTCAGGATATGGAGCCAGCAGATGAGGCAGCGCTGGAGTGGAGTCCAGGAGAGGCTGGAGGCTCTAGCCGTGAGCCCCAGGGCAGGGCCCACAGAAAGCCCTCACGCACGGAGCACCCTGGTGGTTGTTCACTCTGAAGAGCTGGCAAGAGTCCTCCAGGATTACCCAACAGCGCCCACGAATCTGCCCTCCACCGCGGCAGGTGACGCCAGTGTCACGGTTTGCAGAGCCCAGCTAAAAACATCAGCAAGAGTCACACGGGGCCAGTTCATCAGAAGGAAGAATTGATAACGGCATCTGTATGACACACAGCTACGCGATAAGACGAAGACGTAATGAGAACTTTTTTTTTCTTCTGGAAAAGATTAAAGACATAAAATCTTGGCTTGGGAAAAAGAGGCTCTTTGTCCTGCTGAAACCAAGTGACCAGATGTCTTGATTTAGGCAGAACAAGGCCTGGTGTTTTAGGTCTGGGCCCCCATCTGTGGGTTTGTGTTTAGCTTTTTTGTTTTCTTTGGTTTGGTTGATATTTGCCTGTTTCCTGGGCTTCTGAGGCTCCACTTAAAAGATTCTGAACACCCCTCCCTTCCCCCACAAAGCAGTGAGAGCAAAAAGCCCGACCTTGCCAAGTATGAAGAGGAGGCCATGGAGTCCTGGGATGTGCCTTCCCGCAGACCACCCCAGCCCCTGCCTGGAGCACCGCAGACCCCACCCTGGCTCCTTCCAGGAAGATCTGTCCAGTGGTAGCACCACTGGACAGTGGTAGCCACATCACGGCAGGGGGCAGCACTTTGGCACAACCCTCTGTCCTCCTAGATACAGGCAAGGGTGACGTTGAGGGACTCCTGTCATCTCTACTGAGTGGCCAGTGCACTTAGGAAAAGCATGAGTCTACTGCAGTTAGAGAGCCCTGATCCAAAATCTGAAATCTTTTTATGACGTGAGGTCCTAGTTAGAAAATGCCCCGATTGTTTTCATGTATAAATCTAAGATAGTCTGTAAAATTGCTTTAGGCATGTGTCTAAAATGCATGAAATGTCAGTGAATTTCGTAGTTAGATGTGGGTTCTGTCCCTCCAGATAATCACATTATGTGTATGAAAATACTCATTGGTTCAAAAAAGTCTGAAATATAAAACACTCTGGTCAAAACATTGCAGAGAAGGGACACCCAGCCTGCCCTGACTAACCAGCGCCTTGGCCTAAAGCAAAGGTATCCATGGGGAGTCCATTGGAAACCAAGCAGAAGGAAGGCAAAGAGGAGACCGGTCCCCCGGCACAACCTCTGATATCTACACCCGTGCGGCCAGGGCACACGCCAGACTCAGAGTCGGAAGACATGGACAAAACTAAGTCACTGGCTTCATGCCTCTGCTGGTTCCTCTGAGATGCAGTTTGCCCATCTGTGTAGCTGGAGACACACGGTCATAGGGTGATTAAATGAGAAAATATCTGTGCATTTTACAGTGGAACCGTCGAGGTGTGCACTGTTCTCGGCCGAGTAGAGCTGCCCGTCTTCCACACTCGCGCAGTCGGAAGGGATGAGAAAAGGCCCAGCACAGGGGAGGCCTCAGGCAGCAGGGCTCTTCACACCCCAAAGGGGGGAGGGGAGCCTCAGACAAACCCTCGGAGCACCACCCACACGCTGTCGGCGTACCAGAGGGCAGCCTGTGGACCAACTTCTCTGCAGGACACGGGGAAGCGTTCTGGGGCAGGATGTGACATTTGGTAGAACCCTAACGCTTAACAAAAGCTCAAGCGGCAGGAGTGCTAGAATGTAACCAGGGCCTGACCCTCTGCCTCGCCTCAGATTTGCAGCAGCCGCGGCACACAGCTGTCCCTCGTTTCTAGACAAAGCAGCAGGACCCAACAGCGCTGGGTTAGCTGCACAAAAGCTCAGAGTGTTCCAGCACCACGGCCTAAACCAGGTGTGATCAGAGCTCTGGTCCCCTCCCTGCACCGTGTCCTCAGCCCCCAAAACGTGGGCACCACCGCAGCAGTCTCGATGTTGATCTGATGTCTCAATCCCTGCCAGGGACGACATATAAATTGGCCTTGTTCTGAGCACTCACACCAACCATGTGTTTATGCATTTAGTAAATATTTCTGTCTTGGGCACGCAGCCCCAGCCCAGAGGCCATGCAGCACCATATTTAGATGCTTTGGGAGCACAGGCTTTGGCCAACTGTGTGGAAATGACCATGAAACTGAGCAGGACTTCCTGCCCTGCTGGAGGCCCTCCCCACCCTTCCAGGCAACACTCACAGGACATCCAAGGCAGGGCTGCTGCTCTGCCACCCCGTCCTGGCAGCCTAGTATGCTGGTGCTCCTGCTTGGGGCAGCCTTGCTTGGCAGGGCACTGGTACTGGCACTGGCACCCAAAGGAGAGGCCTCTGCCTCGGGCCCCCACCACCAGGATGCCTCGGTCTACACCTGCTGCAACAGGGCTATAGAGGAGGCTGGTGGTTGCCTCATGGACAGAGGCCAAAGCTGCACTTGACAGCCATTTGGGCCTGCGGGGACCCCAGGCTCAGGCTTGCCCCACAAGGGAGATCTTAGGGGCCCAAGACAGGAACCCCTACCACTGCATGGGCAGAAGCAGCACCCAGTTCTCTTCCTGCGGGCCCCTTTGGGCCGTGTGTCCTCTGCTGAGAACGGGGCTGAGGCAGAAAGGAGGCCGCACATCTACCTTGGCAGAGCCTAGAAGGCAGGGCCACTGCCGCTCTCCCTCTGGGACCTATGCCAATGCACCCCTTCCAGGCACCCACCAAGCTAAGCGCGCAGGCTGGGTTAGGTGAGCAGCACAGTGGACCCAAACGGCCACATGCAGGCAGCTGCCAAGGGTCCGGGGCCCTCGGGCTGATCCTGTAGGAATCCCAAAGACCCCAGCAAGAACCCGGCTGGCGCTCTGCTCCTGAGGGTCACATCTGCCCGAGCCCTGGAGGAGCCTCTTGCTGTTTGCTACTCGGTGGGAGGTTGTGAACTTGTGAGGAAGTTTCCAGAAGCTGTCAGGCACCGTGTTGGAAGACGCTGTGTGCTGTCCAGCATCATGTCCTGAAACGTGAGGGCTAGTGGTGTCCCGTGGGCCTGGGGAACACGTGGACTGGGCCACAAGCTAAGCAACCCTGCTTCCTACTGGGGAGGACAAGTTATAAAAAAAAAAAAAAGGCATGAGGGCCCTGCCTGGCAGCCCGGCCTGGGTTACAGTTTTGAGCTGACACAGCATGGAGAAGATGTGTCCCCAGGCTCCTCCTCTGCACAAGCTCCTGGGTGCTAGACACCTAGAGGCCACAGCTGCCCTGCAGGCAGAGAAAGCCTGGTGCCTGCTGGGCACAGGGGGACCCTGCACACCCCAGCAGGCAGGACAATCCATTCCCGCTTTACAGAGGGAAACATAGAAGCCAACAGAGGTCAAGAATCTCCCACAAAACCAAATACTGGAACTAGAATTCCAGAAAAATCTAGCTCTTCCCTCACAGTAAGGAGGGAAAAGATGGCCAGCTCTTAAAATGCTGTGCAGACGACCCAGCAGGCAGGTCTCACGGGACCTGAAACCTACATGACCAAAAGCACTGGGCGAGATGCGCAGCCTCACTCAGAAGGGAGCACACGGTAATCCACGGTAATCCACGGTAATCCACGGCAATCCCAACACTGAGTCCTCCGTCCACTCAACCACCGGACAAAAATGTTGGAAAATGCCCGCGTGCCTGTGCTGAATAGGAAGGCTTGCCTTGCGGTTATGCACTAAATACCGTAGGGTAATATTATTTCCAGTGTCTATGTGGCATCGGCAGTATGAGCAGTCTAGGGAAGATCCGGCGTCGGGGATGATGGCCCATGATACCCACAAATGCGACACAGAGTGTAGCAGCCACCGAGGCCCCCAGGAGCAGACCTCCCCCACAGATCCCAAGAGGATTACACCTGCAGTTTCAGGGACATGCCGCCTTTGATAAGCATTATCATACATTTAGAAGCTTAATAATACTAACTGTTAGAGATAGGTGCTCTCGTACGGTATTAACAGAAGTATAACTTGGAGCATCCTTTTGAGGGATCCACAGCAAAACTTGCAGCCGTTAGCTTGGAATTTTTCAGCTTGGCTTCTCCCTGGCTCAGAGCCCCAGAGGCAAAGGGCCCTGCCATCCATCCTGCACATGGCTGCTTCCTGGGTCCACACAAGCAAGGCAGCCCTGCCAGCCTTGCCCATCCTCTGACCCGCAGAGACAGGGCTGCCACCTCGTGTCCTCGGAGCATCTCCGTGGGCTCCTCTGAAAGGCGATTTACTGATCCAGAGCACATCTCCTTGCTGGCCTCTGAGAAGAGCAGCAGGTCCTGTCCCCTCCACCTCCACCTGCACCACCAGCTCTGACGTCTGAGGTGTGCGGATGGGCAAGCCCCAAGCGTCCAGGGTCGCAGTGGCCACCGCTAGCTTCAGGCCAAGTGCAGCAGTGTCAGCAGCGGGCAGGCAGCCGCAGCAGTGCACACGGCACCGCACACCGGCCTCAGGAGCGTGCGGGCGGGTGTGGAAAGGGCGGGACACTCACTGCTTCCTGGAATGGAAGATGGTCCTCTTGCTCCAGTAATTCTCTCTGCAGCTAACTGGAGCTCCCCTGACTTGGACACTGCTGTAATCCCAGCGCTCTGGGAAGCAGAGTTAGGACAACCACAAGTTCCAGCCCCGCTGGGGCAAACCGGGAACTCAGCACAACACTGCCCCCAAATAATCTTTTTTAAAGTGCTGGGATGTGTCTCAGGACAAAGACCCTGGTTTCAATCCCTAGTACTGAAAAAGAAACAAAAGAAAATCCCACATGCCAGAAAGCCTTCAGGTCCCTGGCAAACCAGGACAGGAGATCACCTCACCTGCAGGTGGGGTGAGAGGGGAGCAGGCAGCTCCAGAACTCAGCTGGGGGGAGAGAAGCCTCGCAAGTCTCCACCAGTTCTCAGCGGCAGCTTGTCACGGTTGACCAGTTGACCGCCTTCTCCGCAAGGACAAAGTCTCTATTGTCAAGGAACACATTGCCTTCCCTGGCAGGGTTGGGGCAGGAACTCAGGACAGCGTCCCAGGGTCTGCACGAGGACAGCAGCGGCCCCCAAGAAGAGGCTCCTGGGCCTTCTCTGTGGATGGCAACGCTCGGGGCCTGTGGGGCGGTCTGCACGGACCTCCTTCTAAGTGACAATCCGCTGCAGACGCACACGGATGCCCGAAGGACTCGGGGAGCACCGCCACTTACAGCAGCCATCTGGTCTGCCAGGACTGGCCTAGATGCTGTGTCCACCTGGACAGCTTGGGGGGACACCCGGGTGTGTGGGCAGAAAGTGAAGTTTCAGGATTTTTTTTTTTCAGTAAGACAAGACTTGAGAATGGCAGCAGCTGAGCGTCTGGTGCCATGGGGGTAATGCGAGGACACCCTGTTGACTGGAGTGCGCTCCCTGCCCCCGCCTCCACTCCGCCCCCACTGCTCCCTTGTCACCATGGCTTCTGGGGACAATGGCCGCAGCTGCCTTGCTCTCAGCCCGGCCCCACCTCGTGGGTGCACACGCAGACGGCAGCTCTTGGGGAGCAACCAAAATGTAGTACCTGCTGGGTCAGCCTTGGTGCCTACTGGAAGCACACCTGTGGGGACCGCAGGGAAGCAAACAGCTCCCGCCAGCCTGCGTCACCACCGCAGAGCTTTGCCACGCACCACCGCCCCCGTTCCGTACCAGAAGGTACTGAGCAGAGCTGCGATTGACCCATGCGAGACCTCACAGGGCAGCGCAGAGGCCTGCGCCTCAACACTGCACCTGCAGGGCTGCCAGCAGCGCAGTCTCGGCCCTCACCAGCAGAGCTCAGCTCCATCGGAAGCATTGCTCTGCCCTTGTTCTTTCCAACTCAATCAATTAAAAACACATAGATTTGGGTTGTAAATGGACACACTAGAGTTTAGGATTCAAGGTTTTGTCTTCCTGGTTAGGCTGGTTTTCTGTCTCCCTAAGGACACTGGCCCCATTCTAGGTCCAGTAAGCCATCAGTGTTTGATTTCCACAAGTACCACTCATTCCAGGACCAGGTCAAGATCACTGCCCTTCCGGTTCCGGGGTGGGGAGGTCGGGTTCACAGTGAAAGCATGGAGGGGATCCCAGGGCTTGGAAGCAGAGACCCAGACCACAGGGAGGCCCTGCACACCTCTACAGTTGGGAGCCTGTAGTTCCAGCCTAGTGCTGTCCCCAACACAGGGCAGAGGTCCTAAAACTCACCCCACCTGTCAGCCCCCTTCTGGGGACACACAGGCAGGTGGTCCCTTATCCTGTGTGCTTGGCACCAGAGGTGCTTCTGGTTTGGGGCCGTGGAACATGGTCTCTGGGGGCTGTGACCTGAGCGCAAATACAAAATTCGCTCATGTTTTTTACACGCCTTCTACACACAGCCTGGGCATGATCTGATCCAATATGCTAGAATAATGTTATGCCAGAAACAACTCGCGTGGTGTAGAACTGTCCACCTGCAGTATCCAAAGTGGCAGACTTTGGAGTTTTTATGAGACCGGACACATTCGTGGACTTGGGCGCGTGCCTGGGTTGGCCTGATGAGCCTGTCACTGCCTGTTCTGCTCCTCCTTCTAATCTTTAAAACAGCCTCGTGCTTTGATTCTGCATGAAACATCTCAGTAGAGCTTCTCCCAGTTTATGTAATTTTTAAAAGTTAAAAAAGCAACTCAGAGATTGTCTCATTGCTGAGACAAACACCCGACACCCAAAGTGAAGGAAGGAAAGGCCTTCTGAGCCCACGGTTACTGGAGCTTTTGGTCCATACTCGGCTGGCTCCAAGGCAGAGCGGCACTGGGCAGAGGGCAGCTGTTCACAGCATCAGAAGGCAGCAAAACAGCAAGAGCAAGAGGGCGGAGCGAGAGCAGCAGTGGCTGCAGAGAGCAGGTCTCTCTCCTCTCCCTGGCCGTACCGCCCGCAGGCTCTCTGCACGCATAATCCCAGCCTTGGGTAATGCATTAATCCCAAACTCTACAAGTGCCCCAACCACTGCATGAGGCTTTGGGGGGACAACTGTATACAAACAGCAACAGAGACTCAGTGGACGTGCAAAGAACTCAGGAGGAGACCCGTGGGCGGGGGGGTATCAAAGCAGTCACCCTGGGCCCAGCCTCAGGAGCACAGCCTACAGCTTGGAGAGAGGAAATGCACAAATCGACCCCATGCCCTGGGTCTGTGTCCCCAGGTCTCCCAAGGGACAAGGACCAGTGTCCATCAGGAGACCGACCAGGAGGAAACGTCCAACAGGCAGAGCGGGGCAGTTTGGGAGGCTGAGTCGCCTATCTCCACAACTCAGGCTAGAAATGCCTGGTGGCCAAGGACCTCTCCCTGCGGGCAGCCCAAGGTGGCTGAGGCCTGGAGGGGACAGGAGGTCATGGAGGAGCTGCAGCGAGGGCAGTGCAGGCGCCGCAGGCAGGCTCTGACCCACACTCTAATCCTGCCGTGGCTTTGTTCAGCCGGAGGCGCCTGCTCCACAATTTCTTTTCTGAAACAGCTCTTTGATGCAGCCCCCATTTGGGCCCAGTGACATGAAAGAGATACTGACACAGGCCTCAAAGGCGGGCAGGGAGGTAACATTATCTCCTCCTCTGACTTCCCGTGCTCCTGCCGGGAAGGGCTCCCTGGCTGAGGAACACATCTTTCCCCTACTAACTTCCCATCAGATATTAATCTGAGAAGGGGGACCTGAATTAATACCTTAAGCTCGTAGGTCACGCACAGGTCATCATGGTCACCATGGGGACGGGAAGGAAGCCAACCTCCTGGGCCCAGGGAAGCGGGCTCCTAACAACTGCTCGGGACTCAGCAATTCCAAAATTGCTGGGAATTCTGTACCAGACGAAGACAACACCTAACCCACAGGGCGCTCTCTGCCGATTCCACAGAAGTCTGAGCTAGCAAGCTTCTTCTGGGTTGCTATGCCAGTCCAGTTGTTTCCACCTCACGCATTCTCAGTATGAAATGCTCAGCGTGGCTTGGGGTGCAGCTCAGTGACCACATGCTTCCCTGGCAGGTGTGGGCCCCTGGGTTCCACGCCAGCACCATGAATAATAATGAATAATAATAATAATAATCAATAAGAAGAAAAAGAAAAGAGCTGACACTAGGGATCAAACAAACCCACGTGTTCACAGTGGAACAGCGCACAAGCGTTCCAGACTATGCTGAAGGAATCCTCTGCGGGGAGCAAAGGGCTCCCAGGCACCATTAAAGACAAAGGCTTGGTAGTGAAGCAGTGCTCCTGCTGACTCCCTCTCGGCAGGACTGGCTGGGGCGTGTGCACCTGTGCAGACGCCGAAGGCCTTGAGAGGCTTGGAGCCGCCAGCATCAGCCCTCGCAGGGTCGTGGGGCCACATGCCACCAGCTTTTGTTCTTTTTATACTTCTGTATATTTCATCATTTCCACGAAGTGCATTACAGTATTTCTTTGAGTGATAGTTTGGGGATCTGACTTGCCCATAGCAAGACACCATCCCCGTGTCTGTAGCTAGACCAGAGCTGACGCAGAGACTTTGCTTGTGGCTGCTTTCTGAAGATCGGAGCCAGCTGTACACCAAATTGCTCACCCCTGCCCGTTAGGCCTGATTCACTGTCCACTGGACACCAGCACTGGGGGACAGAGCTTTCACGGACTTCTGGGAAGGAGGTGACCAAGGTCACCTGCCTGGCCCTCCGTCTGCTGTTGCCCTGGGCATTTGGGCAGTGAGCCTAGGAGAGGAGAGAGGGAGAGAGGCAAGACGGCCCCTGAGCCCGGGGCCGGCCAGCGGGCAGTGATGGAGCCAGGAAGGAAAGGTGCCGGATCAGCTCCAGAGCCGCAGACTGACAGAACCACACGGGTCGTGGGCACAGACAGGACGCACTCCTCACTGGGAGGGACACGACCCACTCAGAGCCAGCCCAGCCCTTGCCACAGCCCCAAATGCCAGCTGCAGGGTGCGAAGACCCAGCACCTCCTCTTCACTGGTACCAAACCAAAGCCAGGCTTCCGTCCTCCCTCTTTACTCAGGGGGGTGGTGCCAGCCACACCCACGCCATAGCTTTGTCTGTCCCCAACAGGGTCACTTCCTTGTCCTATGTTCCGACTGTCCCAAGTCTGCAGGCCACCACTGCCCGCCTTCCTGTCCCCTGCCTGCGGCAGCCCTGGCTCCCTCTTCTTGCTTCCTGGCCCCACCTAGTATCCACCAACATGGCCTGGGAAAACTTCTGCTGTCAGGCAGAGCAGGGTTGTGCCAGCCGTCGCCCTCAGGGCCCTCCTGCACACCACCTCCTGAGGCACAGTGGCCCCCTCGCTCCTCTGCTCCTCTCCACAAGGCTCTGGCCCCAGCCCAGGAGCCTGGGGAGAGGAGAGGTCAGTCAGTGGCACAAGAGACGGCAGGAAAGAAGCGACACCGGGTCAGAGCACTCCTGAGTGTCCCGGGTCTGAGACTTGCACTGGGACCCAGGGAGGCACTGGGCACCCTCTGGTCCCCTAGCCCTACGCCATGTTTACTCTGGCTGCCTTCCATCTGAGCTGTTTGAAGTTTGGAAAAATGTGTTTGAAGAGGGTTATAAAAGAGACATCGCATTTGGAAGCAGAAGAGATTAGACGACGGATAAGAACTTCAATGAGCAGAGAGAGACGGAGACAAATTTCAGCCAAGTGACTCCTCCAGCAATGACCTGCTGAGACGGGGGCTCTGGAGAAAATAGGGCTCAGGGGTACAGGCAAGGCCAGCACGGGGGCTGGGGCCCTGTCCAGCGTCCAGCATGTGGCTGCCTGCAGCACTGGAATGGAAGGGACAGCGGAAAGGGAAGGCCCTGTGCAGATGGCCGCTATCATGGTGTGGGGTTTTTCTGAAATGTGTCATGTACTGGGTGACACATTTTATAATATTATTTTATAATGAATCACCCAAGAGTTACATGCAAGAAGTGCAGGAAATCTGTCCACACGCAGGAACACTAGAGACTCCAGCCGAGGGCCTAGATCCTAACAGGCTGCATGAGTCCAGCTGAAAACCTAGAGCTCACAACAGTGCCTCCCACAAGTCCACCTGGAGGTCTTGGGCCCACGACAAAGTCTCAAGCAGGTCCGCTTCACAGATCTGTGCGGGAGACGCCCAAAGGTCAGCGGTGGAAGCTCCAAAGCCTACGCCAGTGGGATGAGACATCTGTGCCAGCAGGCTGAGGGATCTGCACTGGAGCCCGGAAGCAGTGCTCAAGGTGAGCACCAGAGCTCTCCCCTCCTCAGCAGCAGTGAGGTTCCGAGCTCCTCCAGGGACGAGGAAAGCCGAGGTCCCATCAGGAAAGCCAGTGCAACAAGCTTCTCCATGAGGGCGAGCGGGGCACCATCTTCCCCTGTGGAGCCAGGAAGCGATGCTCAAGATGAGGACCAGAGCTCCTCCTAAGTTCATCGGGAAAGCCAGCATGACAAGGTCCCCGCAGAGCAGCCCAAGAGAACCGGCAGCTTCCCACAGCCCCACAGCTTCTCCAAACAGCACCCCCAGCAGTGTTCCGGCAGCTTCTCCTGCTCTGCCTTTACGCTGCTGGCAACAGCCCTCGGGTGGGCGTCCTGCAGCCAGCACCACGCTAGTTTAATTCAGCTGGGTGCAAGAAGGTGACCACCAGGCAGAAATCCATTACAGCTGTGATTGGGAGGAGTGGGTGGCTGGGTCTCCATGGAAACAGAGAAAGGGGAAGAGGATCATGGGCTTGAGCCTGGATTAACAGAATATGGGCAGCTTTTGAGTTACTGCTTTTCACCCAGTACATGACACATTTCAGAAACAAAGTGCGGCAGAGGACAGAATCTGCGGGTGAGGGAAGGAGAGGAGGAGTGAGTGGGCAACTCAGTGCTCCCTGCAGGAGACATCCCAGCAGTGATCAGGAGCACTTGCCCCTGGAGTGCGTGGTGGTGGACTCCAGACTCTTCTGTGAAGCTTAAGGGGTGGGCCTGGGCCCAGAACTGACCTGGGATGGGTGCTGTGCCCTAGCAAGGCCCTGTACCCCCAGCAGGTCCCAGTCACCCAAGATGGTACGGCTGGGTTGAGTTGGGCCTGGCACCACCTCAGGTGGCCTAAAGCCTTCTCAGCACACAGCAAACTAGAATCCCACTTGCTGTATAAACAACCTGCAACCTACCCTGGTGGCCAGGAGGCCCTTGGCCAGTCACAAGCCACAAACCATCTGTTATGGTTTATGTCTAGCTGTCCCCCAAAGCCTCATGTACTCACTGGGCGGGGACTTCTATAGATTGAGACTTGACTCATGAGTCACTGGGATTATGGTTTTAGTACTGATGGGATTATCGGTCTGAATAGGGCTAGGACTAGGGGTGTGGTCTAGGGCGGATATCCTAAAGCAGAGAGCCTGATAGGAATATAAAGAGAGACAGAGAGACAGACTAGAGCTGTTGCTCTGCTGCCCTGTTTGGTCAGCTGCCTCTGCCACCATTTTGTTGCTTTTCCACCGCCATGGACTGATGCTCTCTGCCCTGCTCCACTCAGCTTTGGGCCAGCCAAATATGGACTGAAACCTCCACGAACTGTGAGCTAAATAAATAAATAAACCTTTCTTTTCTTCATTTTTAGTGATGGGTATTTGTCCCAGCAACGAGTAAAAAGTGACTAAGACACCATCCAAACATAACAGGAGCTGTGAGCCCTCGGCTCACAGACCCCCAGCAGTGCCACCAGGGCTCCACGCCACTGACCAGTCATTTCCTATAGCCCTGCCTCTCAACACCATCATCCGTTTAAGTTTTACCCTATTAATACCTCACACTTGGAGCCATCCTGGCCCCTCAAAGCAGCCTCAGAAAGCTCTGCAAACACAGTTCTCAGTTTGGCTCCTGGTGCACACTCACGGTGGGTGAAGAGAACAGCGCAGGGGAGGGACAGGGACAGAGTCCTGTGCAAAAGTGGCTTCCATCAAATGCTGGGTAAACTGATGAGTGAGTGACTAGACAGAGGGTTGGGTGGATGGAAGGACAGACGGTTAGGTGGATAAATGGAGTGGATGCAGAGAGACACAAGTGGAGCGATAGATGAGTGGGTGGGTGGAGTCCCGGATGGGTAGATGGCTGGGTGGATGCACAAGTGGATGGATGCAGGGATGGGTTCAGGATGGAGGTGGCTGGCTCGTTGGATGGGTAGACGGGTGAGTGAATGGATGGGCGGACAGAGGAGTGGGTGCGTAGATGAATAGAGCCATAGATGAGGAGATGGGGTGGATGGATGGAAGAAGAGATGAAGGAGGGGTCGCTGGGTAGATGGCTGCGTGGATCTCTAGAGACATAAGTGAAGGGGTGAATGGGTGGGTGATGAGTGGATGGATGGTGTTTGCGTGAGAAGACAGACTCGAGACACGCAAGGTCAAGAGGTGTTCTTCATACGCACCAAGATAGAGATTTGCTCATGTTCCTCGATACTTTCCCCAAACTGCTCACTAGCTAATGTTCATTTTTTCTATGTTTTTAGTACAGGGTCTATAGGGTCTCACTACGTAGATCAGACCCATAGTGATTCTCCTGTTTTCAGCCTCCCAAGTGCTAGGGTTACAGATGTGTGCTAGCATGCCCAGTCTCAATGGCCGGCTGAGTGTGCCCCACGGGTGGCGCCAGGATGGCACGCAGGGGATTGAACCCCAGCTGCTGCTGCGTTCTTCCTAAGCAGGCACAGGTCTGCTGAGCTATCTGGTTGGCCCGTAAGCTGAGGTGCCCTGAGAGTACAGAGGTAACACAGTGGAGAAGATGCTGATGACCGAGACTCCTGTCTGAGCCTCCTGCCTCGCTCCCCTGTACACACAGCACAGAGGTTGATCCTCAAGGTGGCAAAGATTTCAGGAATGGGATGGCTGAGGGACAGAGTGGGGACAGGCTGCCCACATCACGGCAACAAAAAAGACAAAGGTGGAGCCAGGGAGGGAGGGAGACCCTTCCGGGTCACGGCCCACGGACTGCCTCCTCGAACCAGCGGGCTCAACAGCTAAACCCGTCTATGGATGACTCTGCTGAAGAACGGAGCACCTCTGCGACTCAGTCACCTTCCGAAGCCCCCGAGCCCATGGGCGTCTGGGGGGCCATTCTACATCTCATCTCAATCTTAGTCACACCGGGTCCTTTCCAGTGAGAGTGCCCCACATAATGAGAGGCACATAGGGCCTGAGGGACAGGTACGGCTCGGTGCGGGAGCAGGACAGCGGGTGCTCCGTGCCTGTGACGAGCTGGGCAGGAATGACGGGAAATGCCTGCCTGGCCATCCTGTTCTGCAAAGAAACTGGGTTCAGCCTAGAGTTTCCTGGGCTGTAGGGGAGCGTGGCATGGGGCACTCAGGGTGACGCCTAAATCCAGGCCCATCCTGCTACCTACAGCTCTAATGCAACAAGCAACCCCCTAGGTCTCCCCGGTGCCATAGTTGCTTCACCTATAAAAGGACAATAAAAACAAGATCTGGTTAGTTAGGTGGACAGACCATAACGGGCGATGAAGAAGGTAAAAGCTCCCCGTCAGCTGGCCGTCGCCTTATAAACTCCAATTGGCAGCCGAATCTTCAGCTAGGCTGGGGACACGGAAATGTGGCAAATACCCCGCTCCATACCCACTCCCAAATGCAGAGGCTATGACGCAAGGCACTGGCCAGGTTACCGTGTGTACGGCAGTCAGATGAAGCTGCCAAGGGCTGGCCACCTAGTGGCCCCTGACCTTTGGACTGTGCTCCCAACAGGCACAGCAGTGAGCTGGGGCACCAGACAGCACCGCACCTGCAGCTCTGGCAAGCACACGGTAGCGCTTTGTGAAATGGAAATGTGGGAGAGCCCTCTGCCTTGGAGAAGTCCTTGTTCTCTGCCCTCTGAGCACATGCAACTCCACGCACTGCCACTGCACGTGGACACCTCCAGCCTCTGGGCAGCGCTCTCGGGCTCTCAGGACTGCCTAAAACAGTCTAGATTTTTGTGACCGGAAAGCGAAGGTGGAACTCACCCTGCTCACCCCTGCCAGTATCTAAAGCTGAATTCAGGTACTACGGATGTGGGTGATCTGTCGGAGGACTGTGCTGGGGATCCCCAAGCACAGCTTGTGTGAGCAACAAAGGAACAGGAAGTGGGGCCTGAGACGGCAAGCTATGGGTGCCTTCAAGCCCCCAAGGGAAGAGAAACAACAGGCCTGTGGCCACACAAGAACGTGGCCTTTCCAACAACACGGTGGGGAAAGTGGTGCATAGAACGCAGCACCAGAGCCAGGACCGTCTCCACCTTGAGTCTCCAGGTGCAATTCTCTTTTGGTTTTGCCACGGGCAGATGGCAGGCTGTGGCTGCAGAAAGAAGAAAACACACGTCCTACCCAGGGACAAAGGAGCAGGAACCGTCGCGTGACCTCAGCTCAGGCCCCTCTCACCACCCAGGCCCCTGACACTGTGTTTTCCTGCAGAGCCCTTTCCCGGAGGCTCAGGGTCACCACTGCAACATGCCGAGTGGCCCCAGGCCATCCGTCCCCACGTTCCTCCTGACCCGAGCTGATGTGGTTGCGTACAAAGCCCACTGTAGGTGGAAGCACAGTGTCTGTGTCCGCTGCTCCCGCAGGCTTCTAAAAACAAAGCTTAGGCGTAGCATGAAGATACACGTGAGGCGGTGCTGAAGGGTCCTGGGGTTCCTCGTGGCCTGAGCCCGGCCACACGTGGATCCAGTGCCCCTTGCGGTGCTGCAGTAGACAGTGAAGAGATGGAACAACGAAAGGTTCCCAGTGCAGAAGTGAAGGGCTCACGGGCTGCGGGGAGGCCAGAGCGTCTCCAGGGTCAGCCTTCTCCTTCCTGCTGTCACCAACATCCCTGTTCTTGTCACTGCACTGTCAGCATTAGGGTTACCTTGCCCCGGGAGAGAACAACAGAGGTCTCTTTATAGCCTCAACAGCCTCAAAATGTAAGGCTTGAGAATCAGAAGACGAGGGAAATCAGATTAAAATCAGGGCATGATTGGCAGCCCCAGCACGGTGCACGTCAGCAGTCGCCGGGTGCACAGGTAAACGAGGAGGTCTTCCATCGCTCCCGGCTGCAGCCGTAATGCAGCAGGGCCACCCGGGGAGTGGATTCATGGAGATGAGTACTTACCTCCTGGCATGAAAAAGGACAGAGGCGGTGGGTACAGACTAGAAGCTGCAAGGCCAGCCCTGCCCGTGAGAACTTCCCAGGCCAGATGCTGCTCCCTGGGTCCTGGGCTTCTCCTTCAGGTCACAGTGCCCAGCCGGCATCAGGCCTTGCGGAGGGGCAGGAGGTCTGATGCAGGAAGAAGCTGCTCTGATCCACGCCCACCGTTCCCCATGATTATCCAGCCTGCTGAGCCCAGTACACCTGAGGCAGGCAGGGCCTGCCAGAGCCCAGCTGGTAACTGGCACCAGGTGGGCCCCTGAGCCGCACCTCTGCCATCTGCTTCAGGCTTGGTGGCCTTTTCTCCTCAGGCAGCTGAGCTGTGTTCACCTGTAACAACACAAGGCAGAGCGCTGCACCTTCTCCTTTCTGGAGAAGGAAACCCCACGTCCGGGGGAGAGGGCGCTACTGATGAGCTCCACTCCCCACCCAGGCAGCGCGTGCTCCCAAGGTGAGAAGCCACCATCACCAGTGAGCAAGCATAAAAACAGACACTGAGAGGGCTCTATGTGGGAAGGAGACCCCGTGCCCACTGGGAAGATGCAAGCGGCCTGTAGGGCAGAAGCTGCTGACAGAGCAACAGGTAGCATGGGGACAGGAAGCTCCAGGCGGACATCAGCTCCTCCACTGAGCACTCCCTCCTGACACGTGAGGGACCTGTGGCCCAAAGATACCCGCTGAGCCTCCCTGGAGTGTGGGCTTCAGGAGGATTGTCCCGCAGAGGCGGAGCAGTGGACTGCACAGGGCGCCCACTGGAAAGAATAGCGCAAAGATGGGTGCGGATGGGGGATAGCGTGGCCAGCACCAGGAGAGCAGCGAGGGTGGCGGCAGACCCTGCCCCAGTGCTGATGCCAGACGCGGGCCCCAGGAGTGGCCTGCCAGGGCCCAAGGCACCAGACTGGGTGTGCCTGGGCCTGGAGAAGACGAGGACCATCTGGACCTTAGAGGCAACCTGTCCAAAACCCAAACACAGCTCTGTGCCTTCTGTTTCCGGTCTCAAGTCAGTGGCACCACCGTCTGCGTGGTGGCCCTGTCCAGAACTCCCAGGTTGCCCCTGGTCCCATGTGGTGGCCAGGACCTGCGAGCTCTGCCCCCCCACTCAGGCATCTGCAGTCTGTCTGTGTGTCCCTGGGCCCGGCACACCTGTCTCTGCCCCCACACCTCTGCCTTTGTCACGGGACATGTTCCTGGGTGTCTCAAGTGTCACCATCTTTCCATCTGTCATCCAGACTGCCACTAAAGTCGCCCCTCAGCATGCACAATGAAGCCATCCCAGACTAAAACTTCAGGGGTTTCGTGTGCTTAGCGTGGAGCTTTTGCGCGTTCAGCATGGAGTCAGGCCTTTCCTACCCCCTTCTGCTCCTACTTGCTGCACCAGTTCGGCTCGTGATTTTCTTCAACAAATAGCATGTGGGCATCAGGATGTCCCTCTGCACAAGTGTCTGGCCAGCCACACATTCCGTGACCTGGGGCCCCAGCCTTGAGGTCCTGGGCAGGTCCCCAGTGCAGGCTGGGCGTGTCACTATCCTCTTGAAAAGTGGCAGCAGGCTCCAGGTGGCAAGCAGGGCCTGTGTTCCCCCTGCACCTCTCCCTCTGGGCCTCCCCAGTTTTCTTGTCATGGTTACTTTGTAGCCAGGAAAGGAGGAAGGGAAGAGGGTGGGGAATATTTCAATATTTAAGAGCACCAACCCAACAAAATTTATGCAGACATCGTAATTATCACTGTACTGTGCTAATAAACTTCATCCTGTCCTTTCCTGTCTAGGACATAAATGTCCCAGTGAAAGGAAGCAGATGTAGCCGCTTCAGCGACCCCCAAGGACGCCACCAAATGTGCACCAGGGCCTGCAGACACCGCTGGTCCTGATGCGGTGGAGTCAGCGAACCTTCACTGGCTGTGTCTGGGGGAGGGAGCCAGCAGCCCCCACAGCCCAATAGCAGCAGCACGTGAGGCTTGGGAGCAGGCACAAAGCCAACTTTCCCAGCAACCAAAAGTTCTGAGCGACGAGGAGGCTGAGGGCCTGAGGATCATCAGGAGGAAACCAGAGCGGGCAGGAACATGGGCTCACCCTAGCAGGGCTTCGGGGCCTACCACTCAGGCCTGCCTAGCCAGGCTGTATTGGGGTTGCACCCGGCCCAGCTCAGCCCAGTGTCCTGTGGTGGGGTCCCACACTTAACCCACAGAACCCGGCATGTTCTGAGGCGCATACACCCACAAGCACATGCTGGAAGGAAGGGGCTGTGACACTGCCCCCCACCCAAGGCTCGAGGCTGCAGGACCGGGAGGCCACAGTTCCATCCATTCCTTCAAAAAAAGGCTCAGAGGAGAAAGAAGTACTGGGGTGCTAGAAACCTTCAGTGAGACAAGCCAGCCCTCGCCAGTGGCAGGGACCCCTGCCTGTGCCCCACGGTGCCTATGCCTGGACCCAGCTGCGCTGAGGGGAGAAGGGCTGTCTGTCACTGTGGTCCCCAGAGCCACATGTTGACAGACACCATCCTGGCCACCATGGAGTTGGAACTAACAATGGACGGAAATCAGCCCGGGAGTGAGGACAGTGAAATGTGCCCTGCGCGTTGTTCACCTTTGATGTCTCAGCTGTCTCCCCTGCCCAGGGCCCAGGCTGGCCTTCAGCTCCCTCTCCTGCACCTCGGCCTCCTGAGGGCTGGGACTGCAGGCGTGTGTGCATCGCACCCGGCCACGGGCCGGTCTTGCTCCTGATTGTTCTTCAGACCGCTGGCTCTGAAATGCCCATCACAGGACCTGGACAAGAACACCCTAGGTCAACTTTTGGCCCTGCTCTCTACTTTTAAAGCACCAGGCTCCAGGAAACAGTTGGCAAAAGTGGAAGGCGGGGTACTGGGATTCAGGGGAGCAGGAGGGGCACGGGTTCGAGGTAGGTTGGTCATGAAGCTAACTTTCAGTCCTGGGAACTGGTGACTGCCAAGAACCAGAGCAGGAGCAGCGGGAGCAGCAGGAGGAGGAGCAGGAGCAGCGGCAGCAGCAGCACAGGCAGCAGCAAGAGTGTGGGCCTTCGGAGAGCGCGGCCAGGGCCGTGGGCTGGCCCGGGCCCGCCAGGAGCTCCACTAGGTCAGGCAGGGGCCGCGCTTTTGGAAAGCTACAGGGGACAGGTGTGCTGGAGGAAGCAGGGCTGTGCCCCTGGCGTGAGCGCAGGAGGTGCGCACCGTCAAGAAAGGGCATAGGAGTGTCTGGGTCCACGCCAGGGTCGACGTGCCATCGGTGCCTGTGCCCCTGGCTGCGTCAGTCCTGAGGGTGCTGCCTCAAGTGGCCAATTCTACGTCTGGCCTCATGTTGACAGGTCCTGTTCAACATGTCCTGAGTACCAGGCCCCACTTCTGAGGCCTGCAAAGGTTTCCCGTGCCTGGGTGGGCGGGGTCATGTGCTCTTCCTCCCAGAGGGGCAGCGGGAGCACCCCAGAACCCCTGCCCACATCACAGTGACCCAGCTCTAGATGACAGCCCTGACTGCCTCCTCCAGGGCTCCAGAAGCTGCAAGCTTACCCCTGGCTTTCTCGTGACATTAAACCTTTCCATAAGGAGCGGCTTCTTCAGACTCTTCTTTGTAGAGACATGATGGGCTTCATGTTAAATTTACTCTTAAAACACTGTTTAATTATTCTTGTTATGACATTTTTTGATTACGTAGGATCCCATTATGTGAAGCACACAGCAAACTTACACAAAGCAGCTACTGATTTCTGTACAGTATACACGTAATTTATTCATCTTAACAACAAACTGTCCTGTAAATTCTATCCATTTTTTGCTAGTGTTTCCTGGATTTTCTGGACATATGATTATGGGTTTTCTTTTATTTACTTATTTTTTTAATATATTATGGCCGGCTCAGCCTGCCCTGAGGGCAGGGCTGGCATAGCATGTGGTACCGGGTATTGAAACAAGGTCCCTGTGGTTGCCTAAGCTTGCCTAAGTAGGTGCTTTAGACTGCTAAGCCATCTCTCTGGCCCCTGATTATGTTTCCAGGAAAAAAAAAAAAAAAATTCTGATTCCCTCGATTTATACCAACTGCTTATATTAACTGGACCCCCTAAAGTGGGGTTTAAAAGTAGTAATCATAGACAACCTACTTGTGCTTATTTTTAGCTGGGATGGTTTCAGCGTTTTCTCAGAATTTTTTTGTAGAAAGTCATGAATAATTAAAAGGTTCAATCAAGAGCAAACCATAACTCATGAAAAAGAAATCCAACTTTTACATTTTTGTTAATAAAGTTTTATTGGAACACAGGTGCACTCATGCATTTCCATCAGTGGTCACTTCCTGCTGCAGCTGAAGTGCTGAGTCGCTGTCACAGAGACCAATTCTCCAGTTCTCTGTAGAAAACATTTCCTAACAACCTCAGGTCCTGGGAGGCCACCCTGCGGGGCCAACAACTCCCAGTTCCTGTGACTGGTCGCACTTGCTTCTCATTCTCACAAGGCCAGCTCTGATCTAGGAGAAGCTTCCAGGCCAATGGTGCCCATGAGGGACATGAAGAATCTTCCTGGCCATGCTGTGCCTCTGTCTCTGCAACACAGAGGCCACAGGGCGGACAGAAAAGGCAAAGCCACAGCCCTCTTCTGTCCCATACAGCCAGATGCTGGCTCCTCACGCAGCCCCGATCCAGGACCGCACCAGACTCTGGCCAAGGACCAGAGGAAGCCAGACACACATGCTGTGGGATGCCAGGAAGAGCAGAAGCCATTTCCTGGGAAGCATTAACCACCCGCTGGACTTCAGCACATCTCACCAGCTTTTTCCATTTCTATTAAAATTCATTATTTAGTTGTTAAAATTTCAGTATCTATTGCTATGTTCCTATAGGTTTTCTCCATAGCAATTAATGGAATAAATGATGTTCACAAACTCTTCTGAGTGTGTGTTTCTGTTACGAGCACCAGGGATTGGCCTGGGCCTGGGATGTTGGTCCCTGTACTGTGCTGTGAGGTCTTCCTTTCTCTTGACAGAGAGCCAAGAAGGAAGAGCCAGAGGTAGAAGCTGCCCCCAGGGACTACGGTGTGTTCTTCTTTGTGATTTTCCTAGAATTTGGGCAGCATTAGCAATCATGACTGCTGGAGCTTCCTCTTCACCCCTCACATCGAGAGATGTTTAAGATCTTACCTTGCCCCAGTCAGAACTAACCTGGCAGTCAAAGCCCATGGGAGGGGAACAATGCAAATGTATGTAAGGAAGGCCCTCCAGGTCAAGCAGGGCCAACACGCGTCATCGTGGGTATCACTGTGTGGGCCTCAGAGCTGGGAAATGAGGTGAGCAGAAGAACCGAAACGGGGCTTGATGTGCTCTGAAGAAATTCAGAATTTTTCCTTAGGCTCCGCCACCAGTCTCCAGCCTAGCACATATCTGGCAGTCTGCTCTCTCACTTGCAGGATAGTCTATTTAGTCAGTGTTCACCCTTTTGTATACCAATGCACTCTCTCACCAGCACTTTATTTTCACAGCTCTATGCCTAAGATTAAGGAACTGAGCTGTTATCTTTCCTTTTCATGCTGTCTTTCTTACATTTTATGTTAGAGAAATACTAAGAACAATCACTTTGAAAACAGTCACAGGGTACTAATGTCTAGGGCTCAAATCCAGACAGACCAAGTCACAATCTTTGTATTTTAAATAACACTAGTTTAAAAAAATAAAAATAAACCCTGGAGATTCTGACAATCCAGAATATACTAGGGTCATACTGATGCACATCCTCCTTGTGAGAAGATAACATCAGTTTAGGTCTAAAATTACTCTACTATATTTCATACACAACGTGTGGTGTTAAAGTAACAAGGAAAAAATGAAACTAATAAAACAGACACAGAACCCTTAGATTTAAGTCACAGCATTTCAAAAGCTAACCTCAATAAGTACAAAATGTTAAAAGAACCAGAAATTATTATTATTATTTTTAGTCTTTTTGACAGAGGGTCTCACTATACAGTTCAAGTTGGCCTTGAGCTCACTTTTGTAGCTCAGGCTGGTCTCGAACTCACATCCATCCTCCTGCCCCAGCCTCCCAAGTGCTGGGATTACAGGTGTACATCACCACGCCTGGCTCTAACTTTTGAAAGTTCTAGAAATGAAATTGTAGTAATCAAAAATAAAATATCATAAAGGGTAAACTACAGATTAGATGTACCTGAGGAGAAAAATGCTAAAACACAAAGCAGACCAGAAGAAAATACCCAGAAATAAAGTATAGAAAGACAAAGGCAATAAAATACAAAGAAAGGGTAAGATACATAGAAAAAAATGAAAAAGTCTAAGTATAAATGGCTGGGCCCTCATTAAGTGAGATGAAAGAAATTGGGCAGAAGCTATATCAGAACAGAAAATGACAATTTTCCTAAAGCTGATGAAAACTATTAAGTCATAAAATCCAGAAGACATTTAAGCCCTAATCTACATAAACAAACAAAGCACCATATCTCATTGCACCATATTACAATTCCTGCAAAGCAAAGAGAATCTCTTGTTGGCAGCATGAGGAAAATAAACACATTCATTTAAAGAAGCAGTAAGTAAACTGACAGCTGACCACATATAGGAAGAGTGGAGCTGCCAACAGTATACTGAGCAGCCTTGTCAGAGGCTGAAGGAAAACGACAGAAAATCTAGTTATACCCAGGAAAGACGCCCTTCCAGACTGAAGTGGCACTTGTGACATTTTTAGATAAAATTTAAAAAGAAAGCAGGGAAAAGCCACAGCAAAGTCAGTCACAAAGCTCAGCGTGCTCTGGGGTGGCTTCCAGCCGCACCACCTGGTGAGCAGTTACCCCCCTCTCTTCAGCCTCAGGTCTTCTGGTTCAGTTCTCTCCACCTGACTTTGGAGCAGGATGAACACCTCTAACCAGCTGTGAAGGGTCAAAAGGGACAGAAAAAGAGGCCTCTGTGTGAACAATGGCCTTCCTGCAGAGTTGACCATGTGGCAGCTGAAGTGTTTTAATAACAAAAGAGTATCATTGTATTTACATCCATGAAATGCCACATAAATTGGCCCTGCAGAAAATTTGACCACAAAATATTTAAATAAAGTAGGGATTCTCCTTCTTTCCCCCGCGCCAAGTCCCCGGCAGCTCTCCAAGTCGAGTGAGGAGGCAGGAGGCAAGAGGACGGAGAAATAAAAGCCTGTACAGAAAGCTGGCGTCAGGCGGAGCCTGCTCTCCAGGTTTAAGGGGGAAGGCTGCGCATGCACTGGAGGACACTTATTCGTGCTCTCAGAAGGCCCATGCCAGCTTGAGCCCCTCATGTCTAGCAGCTTCCCACAGCTCCCTGAGCACCTCCTTCTCGGAGCTGGCTTTCCTGGCTGGCTCGCCTGCCCAGCGGTGTGACCAATCTTCTTCAGCTTTAGCCCTACCATACTCCTGTACCGGTGGTCAAAGACTCAGGAACTACTTTTGAAAGTTCTAGAAATGAAATCGTAGTAATCAAAAAATAAAATCTCCCAAAGGATAAACTGCCGATTAGCAGTTGTCCTTGTGGCGTTTGCACAGTTGCTCATGTGCACTTGTTCCCCCGTCGCCATGTGCCGGGGCTGAGTGTTCTCGCACTCTCTCAGCCTCAGCTCCCAGCTGTAGGTGCTGCCCAGGAGACAGCTAGCCAGATGCACGCTACAAAGGGGAGAAGAGGCACACAGCGAAAGGTCAAATCTGGAGGCTCCCTGCAGCCTTCCACTTCCGATTATGCAGGCCAGTGGCACATGATCCACGCCCGCTATAGAGGAGGCCACCAAATGTAATTTTTATCCAGTGGAGCACCTTGCCACCCTAAATGAAAGCAGCTGTCCGCCAGAGGAGCGAGGGCAGCTGCATGTGTTGCCAGCAGCTCCCACGTGGAACTCGTTACGCTGACTGCGCGCGAGACCCCACTGCACTGCCGGCGCGGACTTCCAGAGCGCCCTTCGTCTGAGCGGGAACGGCCTCTCGAAACCACATTTTGTTCTCTTAAAGTCTGTACCATGCTTTTTGGTTCGTTAACTTGGTTTTCTGCAGATGCCTGCGTGATACATCTGTGGAACACGGCTTGAACGCCACAAAAAGTGTTTCATTCTCTATGGTCAATTAAAGATGCTCTTACAAGTCGAAGAGCATCATTAGGAAATGACATTTTGAGGAATATCTGCAAAATAATTCCTCGAAAACTCAAAATCTTTTTTTTAATTGAAAGTACCCTGGGCCTGGCAGGATGGCTCAGAGGTCTAAAGCGCCTGCTTGGGAAAGCTTGGGCGGCTTCAGGGACCGCGGTTCGATCCCCGGCACCACATGCTGTGCCAGCCCTGCCCTCAGGGCGGGCTGAGCCGGTCATAAAAATGAGTGAATAAACAAATAAAGGTTCTGAAACAAGAAGAAAATAAAAATAAAAATTAAAAATTAAAAAAAAAAAAAAAAGAAAGTACCCTGAGGCTTCCTTCTTTTCCGTTGGGGAGACCTGAGAAATGTGTTTTCTCATCACCCAAATAAATAAGGGATGCTAATGGACCCTAACCAGCCCTTCCTTGAGGCCCAGCCCCCTGGTGCCCACCCCAGCTAACCTTTGGGCCCCGCTGATGCAGACCACTCTGGGAGCCTGAGTGAGACACAGCGGAAGAGCACAAGGAATGCCTTCCTCCCCAGCAGGCCTCGCCAGGAAACAGGACGGAGGACACATCCTCCCCCACCCACGGGTGCCAGCAACGTGGGCACTGTAGAAGAGCCCGGGCTCCACAGCCCGCACACTTTCTGCCACGGACTCGTGGCACCAACGTGAACCGCGCGTGCTGCGGTCCCCTTCGCAGCTCCCATCTCTGCTCGCCAGATGACGCTGCTGTAAGGTCCTGGCCCCTCACAGGATGAGAGGCTGAAGCTGAGGCTGGAACTGTATTTTATTTATTTTTTTTAATTTTTTTTATTTATGTTTTTCTTGTTTCATCACCTTTATTTGCTTATTCACTCATTTTTATGGCTGGCTCAGCCCGCGCCCTGACGGCAGGGCTGGCGCAGCATGTGGTGCCGAGGATCGAACCAGGGTCCCTGAAGCCGCCCAAGCTCTCCCAAGCAGGCGCCTTTAGACCACTGAGCCATCCCGCTGGGCCCCTGGAACTGTATTTTAAATCCTCTAGCCGTAGCTGAGAGGAATTGGCGACCTCAAGTCAAAGCCAACCCAGCGGGTCACAGGGAGGGAGGAGCCGAGGGTAGACGTAAGCTGGCGGGTCGGAGCAGCGCCCAGACAGAGCTGGGGCGACACAAGACCAGCGACTGTGGCCCCCGGGACGGTGGGCGAGCCCGCAGCGGAGGATTCTTCAGAGCTAGGAAGACACCAGTCACAGGTCTCGGGGCGGCCGCGGTCGTGCCAGCAAAGCGGCCCTGAGGCCCCGCCCCGCCCCTTGGTGCCACTCGCCGAGGCTCCGCCCACTATCCCAGTCCCCGCCCCTTGGTGCCCACTCGCCCAGGTCCGTCTCAGCGGGGCCTGCCCACCCCGCCCAGGCCAGCCCTGTGGCCATGGCCACGCCTGTCCCTCCTCCCCCAAACACCCGGAGCCCACTGCCTACAAGCTGAGTCCGACCGGGTCAAGACAAGGAGTGGCTACTGAAGACATGGAACAGAATTATTAAGAATAACACTGCCTTAAGCCGGGCGTGGTGGCGCACGCCTGTAATCCCAGCACTCGGGAGGCTGAGGCAGGAGGATCAGTGAGGTCAAGGCCAGCCTGGGCTACATAGTGAGGCCTTGTCTCAAAAAGACAAAAAAAAAGAGTAACACTGCCTTGCCTGCAGGGTTGTCTTTTTTTTTTTTTTTTTTTAACCTTTTTTTTTTTTTTTTCTTTTTTTTTGCCGGACCAGCGTTCAAACTCATGACCTTGCCCTTGCACTTGTGCCTCGGAGCTATCTCCCCAGCACCCCCCTTTTTAAGTTTTTTGTTTTGTTTTGTTTTTGTTTTTTTCCTGCAGGGTTGTTTTTAAAGTTCTTGTATTGAGTAAATTTCACGTGGGGCAAGAGCACAGCGGGGGAGCGTCGCTCTCAGTCTCTGGTCCCCACTGGCTGTGCGGCCCGGACAGCTGCGGAGCCGCTGTCTTCGGGCGCCCGAGTCCCGGCGCGCCCTGCTGGCCTTCCTCCCTCCCTCCCGCTGCTCAGAGCTCCCGGGTCCCCACTACGAGGGCCTCGGAGTGGCCGCGCCTCAGGGCAGCCGCCGCAGTCCTGGAGCTAGCACGGATCAGTGTCCCGGCGCGGTGTCCCGACGGCCCAGGCGCTGTCGCAGCCCTGCTGGGAACCGGGCTTCTGCTCTCCGGGGAGGTCAGGATGAAGGCCAGGTCTGACTGTGATTCCACTCTGCCCTCCCGCTGCCCGTGCGACCACTGCGCAGGCCACCGCCGAGACCCCCCAGGGGCGGCTGCCTCACACTGACCGCCCTGCTGGCCCAGGGCCTTGACGGGACTCGGGGACTGCACAGGTGTGGTGGGTGCGAATGCCCGTGTCCTACCCCGGAGCAGCACGCCTGCCTGCCTGACTGCCTGAGAGCCAATTTCCAGGTAGTTTCCAACCAGTGTAACAGCAGCTCATGAGGCCGCGCCCATTAGAAGTCCCATACGCTAAACTCAAAGACAGTTTCACACGTTCTAGCAACAAAAACTTGGGAGGCTTTGCTCCCTATATTGCTGCTACAGTTAAGTCCTCACTCGCGCTTTGACAGCTGGTGGGTGACACTATGAAGGAGGGAGGGCCTGCTGGGTGCGAGGGGTGAAGTGAAGCCTGGACCAAACTATATCTGCCCTTCCAAGAGTCAACGTCAGCGGAAGAACCAATGAAGATAAATGTGAAACACCTGCGTGATTACGAGGCATTACGAGAAGTTAAAACATGTAACAAAGTAAATTACCTAAGTGAAAGTGAGTCACGAGGTTAACGGATTATTCTATCATAGCTTTTCATCGCAAGGGCTCCCATTATCGCTGTAATTATTAGCTCAGTTTTACATTGGGAAACAAACTTGATTTCCACTATTGGTCTCTCCTAAGGGAGGGAACGTTTTATCCTCAGAATCCAGAAGAAAGCTTCTTTCGTTCTGTAATTATTGCAGTTTGCATTTAAAAGCATCATAGTTTATTTTGTCTGAGATGTGGGTTTGTGAGCAGAATTTGAGTATTAGTACAGATGGGATAAACCGTCCCGAGTTCTCCGCGGCCAGGAAGCCTCCAGACGCAAGACCACACTGCCACCTGGTGACAGGATCAAGCCTTACAGCAATTAATTGCGAAGGTTCAAAGAGAACATTTAAAAATACGGGGCGCTGGGGCTGCCCGATTAAAACAAAACACTTTTTTGAGCGCCACATCTGTCCGCGGCTCCACAGAAAAGCCACAGCCCAATTCTTTCTTTTCGACCTCTACCTGAGAGAGGGCTGGGAGGGGACGCCCTGTGCCAAGCGCCGTGCTCAGCGCGTCCGGGAGCTGAGCGCTCTCTGACGCCGGTGGGCCCGTCCAGGCCCTCGGGGCCACCCTGCGCGGCCGCGGTCTGCCGACCTTGTGCTCTCTCGGGAGTCATCCTGGCTATGGGAGCTCCTGTCGCCTGTCCCACTGCTGTGCCCACTTACAGTGGCCTTGAATGCCAGGGTCTGCAGCGGGCAACGTGGCCCTGCCCAAGAGGTGGGAAAAGCAGAGCAAGGGGCCCCTACTTGCAGGGCTTTAACTGGCAAATGCTAACCAAATCGCTCTGCGTAGTAGTAGCTGTTGCCTCTGCCTTAGTTATGAATTGAATGCCAACTGTGGAGAGGGAAACCGTGATCCAAAGAGCTTGATGGGGTCCGGGGGCTTCAGGAACCCCAGCGGGGCAGAAACGCCCCACAGACAAGCGGGAAGCCCTGCTGGACCTGGCTTTGAATGCCTACGAATAGGACCTGCAAACACCAGGGACACTGGAATTGAACACATGCTTGTGATTCTATCTCAAATACTTAAGGGGTGATCGAATCACATAATTAGTGTTCAAATTTTTTAAATTAGAGTAAAAGACACATTGCCATGAGTTCCCCGAAAGTCCTCACCCTTGCTCTGAACACACTCAGCCGATCGATTAGCCTTGTCACTTTCTGAAGCCGTTCTGAAACTTCTCTATCCTGAGTGCCTTTACAAGCTGTGATCAAAAATACAGTGACAACAGCTGCTAAGTGGCGTTTAACAGAAAGTGGGGCTCCTAAAAAAGTCAGTGTGACCTCAACCCCTGTATTCACCAAGAATGGCACTGTGTAACTTCTGGCTCTTTCCAAAAGTCAACACGAACATGCAAGGAATGCTGCCAGTTCATTCCAGACACTGAGGCTGCCAGGACACTCAGGACTTGCACCCCGCCCTGCAGTCCCAGCAGCAGCCGCAGGCGCTGGACCAGGTGCCCACCACCAGTCCAGGCTTCACCTCGCCTCCTGACTGGTGTTCCAACACTGACTCCTTAAAGGAGACCTTCAACACAGTGAATCAGCTCCACTGGTCCAGCATCGTGCAGGCGCAGTTCTCAGAGCTGATGAGTCTACGAGGGGCAGAGCAGAAGAACCGGACCCTTGACTGGCACCACTGCCTATCTGGGTGATTCCCTCAACCACTTCCTCACTGGGAGGGGTCGTATCCCCCCAGGGGGGCTCCCACCCGCCGGCAGCACCTGCCCACAATGCTGATTCCTGTGCCCCCACCAGTGGCAAACAGGAGCCAGCCATGACCCGTGGACTCCTGTGGCACCCACAAGCCCCCCACCCCTACCCTGGCCCAACACCCACGTACCCAATTCCCACCCAGAACTCCACAGCCTAGCCTCCCAGCGCACCACATGGTCACTCAGCCGCCAGTCCTGCCTCCAGGTGCCAGTGAGGAGATCCCTGATGACTTCGACTGGGACTTGATCACTTAATGCCTCAGAATGTGGACATCAGCTCAGGGCCTGCTGGCGAAGTCTGGCCAGGGAGAAGTGCAGTGCACCCCCCACGAATGACCACCTGTACATAGATATATGTCCTCTTTTGTTCTGTCAGAGAAGCCACCGCAAGATGCTGCCAGATACTCCCTTTTCTTGCACCATTCTCTCCTGTTTTGTCTTCATTTTTATTATTATTCTAGTTATATTATTATTTAAAAATTTTTAAAAAGACTCTCAGGAAAAGACTTTCAGAACTGCTTCAGAAAGTGGCAGGAACAAGGGAAAAGTGTGTCAGAACTGAGAGATTTTTTAGAGCACAAAATGGTTCCAAAAAAAAACCATTAGAAATGATATGTCATTAAGCAACAGTAATACACAGTGGCTGTTATATTACATAATGTTATCTTCAAATTAGTTGTTTAGGTTAGCAGATATGAACCTGCAAAGTCGGGTTTTTTTTAAGTTATAAGAAGTTAAGAAGCAATGCAAGTATCAACTGCTCCAGTAGGAATCAGCAGTGCAGTTATGCAGACTATCCTGCTGATATACATGAATGGATCCTTTTCCTTCTGTCCTCCTCATCCCAGTTTTTCTTCCCACTGAAGATTCTTTCCCTTTCACACTACTTATTATGTCTTTCAGATTTTGTTTACTATTTCAGGTTCTCACACTAGAGAGATAACACAATGTTTGCACATCGTGTTATGGGTCTTTGAATTTTGGAGGCCTATTTTTCTGGTTTCAGAACTTTGGTTTGTTTATTTATTTATTTATTTATTTATTTTTTGGTGGGACTGGGGTTCAAACTCACGACCTTGCACTTGCCCAGCAGGCACTTGTGCCTCGGAGCCATCTCCCCAGCTCCCCTGGTTTATTTATTTTTATGGCCGGCTCAGCCTGCCCTGAGGGCAGGGCTGGTGCAGCATGTGGCGCCAGGGATCGAACTGCGGTCCCTGCAGCCACCCAAGCTTTCCTAAGCAGGTGCTTCAGACCACTGAGCCATCCTGCCGGGCCCCTGGAGGCCTATTTTTCATATGTTCTAGACAGAAGTCCTTCGTCTGAGGTAGAGCTGGATATCATTTTCTCCCAATTAGTGAGTTTTCTTATTGTTCTGATGTGCAGAAACTTTTCAAAAATATGACATCTCAGTTGTGTATTTGATGTATTTCCCATTGCAGTTTGGTTTTTGCCCATAAACTCTCCCTACCTCTGTACCTCTAAGATTTCTACCTACTTTCTCCTCCAGAGGTGTTGCAGCTTTAGTATTTAAATATTTGATTCATTTTGACTGCGGTTTTGTGCATGGTGATTGACAGGGGTCTAATCTGAGCTGCGTGCAGAAAGCCAATTTTTCCAGCACAATTTACTAAAGAAGCTATTTTTCCTCCAGTGAACATATTCTACTTATGCTCAGGATCGCTTCTGCTGCTGTCTCTTCTGGCTCTAGATGAACTTGAAGAATGTTTTCTCTAAATCTGCGAGGTATGCTAATGGTATCTTTATTGGGATTGTATTAAATCTTCTAACAAAATTTAGAGTAAGGTTATTTTCCCAGTGTTGGTTCTTCCTATCAAGCAACAAGGAATATCTTTGAATTTTCTGAAATCCTTTGATCTTTTTTAGAGTACCATAATTTTCACTGTATAAATCTTTTACTTCCTTGGTGAAATTCCTAAGTATTCATTTTGGGGGTTACTATGAAAGGCATGGCTTCCCTAATTTCTCTCTTGGTGCATTCACTGTGTATAGAAATGTTATTGATTTTTGAGTTTTGACTTTGCATCCTGCTGTGCTACTGAATTTGGTTATTAAATCTACAAGTCTCTTGCTGGAGATTTTGGGGTCTTCTGTGTAGAGTATCATTTGCAAATAAGGATAATTTCACTTTTACCTTTTTATCTCCCTCTCCTGTTTAACTGTTCTGACTAGTGTTTCCACAGCTACACTGAACAGGAGTGATGACAGCGGGCAACCTTGTCGCTCCTCACTTTAAAGTGAAGGCTTTTACTTTTTGTCCACCTAGTATGGTGTTGGCTATTGGTTTGTCATGGACAGCTTTTATCAGAATGAGGTAAGGGCCATGTATTGAGTGTCTGTAGGGTTTTCATCCTGAGTGCTGAACTTTGTCAAAAGCTTTTTCTGTTATTTATTGAGATGATCATGTGATTTCTGTTTGGCTCTTTTGATATGAGGTACTACATTTATGGAGTTGCATATATTGAACCAGCCCTGCATTCCTTGGATGAATCTCACTTGGTTGCCGTGTATAATCTCCTTGATGATTTGCCTTATCCTGTTTGCTGATACTTTGTTGAGGATTTCTGCATCTATGTTCACTAGGGAGATTGGCCCGTAGTTCTCTTTTTTGGTTGCAGCTTTCTCTGGTTTGGGTATGATAGTAATACTTGGCTCCAGAAATGAGTCTGGGAGAATTACTTCCCTGTCAACTTCATTGAAGAGTTTAAGTAGAGTTGGCATTAAATTTTCTCTAAATTTCTTGTAGAAGTCAGCTGTGAATCCATCAGGACCTTGGCTTTTCTTGATTGGTAGTTTTTCAATTTCATTCACTGATGTTGGGTTATTCAGAATTTTTATATCTTGATTCAACTTTGGTAGTTCATACGTAGCTAGGAATCTGTTCATTTCTTCTGTGTTTGCCATCCCGTGAAAGAATTTTGAAATAGGTATTGATGATCTGCTGAATTTCTATAGGATCTTTAGTGATCTCATCTTTTTCCTTCCTTACTGCATGAATTTGCATTTTTTTTTTCTTTTCTTCATAAGGTTGGCTGGGTGTTTATCAATTTTATTCAGAGAGCCAACTCTTCGCTTCCTTAGTTCTCTGTATTGCTTTCGTCTCCATTGCATTTATTGCTTCTCTGATCTTTATAATTCCCTACTCTCTTTGGGACTTGGGCTTGACTTGCTCTTCCTTTCTTAAGAGCTTGAAGTGCAGCAAGATTGTTTGTTTGCACTTGTTGTTTTCCTAATGTGAGAATTTACTGCTATAAATTTCCCTCATAACACAGCTCTCATTGCATCCCACATGTTCCAGTAAGCTGTGTCTGCATTTTCATTCAATTGTAAATAGTTTAACTTCTTCTTTAATTTCATCTGTGACCCACTGTTCAGGAAGGTAGGTAGTAGTTTCCTTGTTTATGGAGTTTTTGCTGTTTGTCAATAATTTCCAGTTTCATTGCACTATAGTCAAATAACATGCATGGGATAATTTAAATTCCATTGCACTTACTTAAGAATGCTCTATGCCCTTCTATATGTTCTATTTTGGAGACCATTCCCTGTGCAAATGAGAAAAATATGTATTCTGATGCTGTTGGGTGGAATATTCTAAAGGTCACTAAGTCCACTTTTTCCACAAGTTTGATTTAGTTGTTTCTTTGCTTATTCTTCACTTATCTCTATGTCAATGATGTATTAAGGTCCCCCAATACAATTGTTTTATTACTCATTTGATTTTTTTTTTAGAATTTTTTATTTTATTTATTTTTATTTTATTTATTTATTTTTTTTTTTTTTTTTTTTTTTTTTTTTTTTTTTTTTTTTTTTTTTTTTTTTTTTTTTTTTTTTTTTTTTTTTTTTTTTTTTTTTTTTTTTTTTTTTTTTTTTTGTTTCAGAACCTTTGTTTGTTTATTCACTCATTTTTATGGGCCGGCTCAGCCCACCCCGAGAGCAGGGCTGGCGCAGCATGTGGTGCCGGGGATTGAACCGCAGTCCTTGAAGCTGCCCAAGCTTCCCCATAGCAGGCGCTTTAGACCACTGAGCCATCCCGCCGGGCCCCTCATTTCATTTTTTAATTCCTGTTAAAATTTGTCTTAGCTGGGTACTCCTACGTCGGGTACCTATCTGTAGTCGTTACCTCTTCCTCTTGCAGTCTTCTCCTAACAGGTGACCTTGTCTTTTTTAATCACTCTTAGTTTGAAATTGACATTGTCAACTACCAGAATAGCTGCTGCTTTTTCTCTGGGTGCACGTCACATGGAATATTGCTTTTCATTCTTTGACTTTCAGTTTACTAATTTCAGTTAAATGTTTCTTGTATACAGCGTATCAGTGGATTTTGTTTCTTGATCCACTCTGCCAGTCTGCTTCTTTTGAATGAATTGGGGCCGTCCACACTGATGGTTATAACTGATACTTGTTGGTTCACCTTTGTCGTGTTTTTTTCCGTGTTATTTTTCCCATTTAATTGCTCTGGTATGGTAGGTAGTTCTTTTCTGTTGTTGTTCTTGAAGGTGTGGTCATTTTAGTCTCTAAAATATGTCAGTATTCTTTGAGGGGTTGTTTGGTTGTCAAGAATTTCTTCAGTTGTCATGGAAGTACCTTATCTCTCCATTAAATGTGAAACAGTTTTGCAGGGTACAACAATCTGGAAGTCGTTTTCTTTTAGGACCTAAAATATGTCACTCCATTCTCTTCTTGATTTGATGGTCTGTGCTCAGAAATCTGCCATGACTCTGGTGATTAGTTTCTTCTAACAGATTTCCATATTCTGTTCTTCTGCTGAATCTTTGGGATCGCCATTATTATGTGTCTGAGTATAGATTTATTTTGACTATGGCTAAATGGAGCTCCATATGCCTCACTTACTGTACATCAGATTCTTCTCCCATGCTAGGGAAACTTTCTGCTACTACTTCTGCAAATAGTCTTTATGTTACAGGTTGGTGCCAGCTATTGCACAGATATCTATTAACTTTGCATTATTTTTCTTCGCATTATCTTGTAGCCGTTGCATTTTTATTTCCTGGTTGTTATTTTTAAGAGATTCTTCTTTTTGTGTTTTTTTGTTTTTGTTTTGTTTTTTTGTTTTTTTGACCAGGGTTCGAACTCATGGCCTTGCACTTGCCAGGCAGGTACTTGTGCCACGGAGCTATCTCTCCAGCCTTTTTGTGTTGATTAGCTGCAACACTATCTACAAGGTCTGAAATCCTATCTTCAGCTTTTTTCAAGCTGTTTTGCCAGCTTGCAATGAAATTAACATCCCAGATATCCTATCCGTTTGAATGTTTCATGCATTATCCCGGTAATTTTTTTTATTCTAGCTCTTTCTTGTACTGTTCTTTCAATGCTTCCACCATTTTCATTTTCCTCTTTTTGGCATCTATTTCTTTTTAGATGTACTGAACAATTCTTTCATGATTGTTGTCATTTCTTTTTTTTACCTGAGATTATTTCTGATCTGATTTCCTCCATAGTGTGATGGAGTTGTTTTTTTTTTACTTCAGTTGTTACCATCTCAAGAAATTTCAGGTGTGTGACTTCCAAGTTTTTCTATGACTTTGTTTTCTGGACTTGTTTTCGGTGGGGATTGCCTTTTGATCCTTTTTGACATCTCTGAAGCTTTCCAATGTTCGTCCTAACTGTGCAACAATGGTAGGGAGGCAGGGTGCAGAAGAGCAAGGCTCGCGTGAGAGTGGAAGAGTAGGGTAGGCTGCCCAGAGCTTCTGCCATGTTGGATTCAGTGTGGTATCCACCTTAGTGAGGTAGAGTAAGCCACCGCCCAAGAAGGATCCAGGGATGATGAGGGAAGGCCAAGCTCCACAAGGCTCTCTTGATGCCTTGTGCAGGGTAGGCTCAGTAAGGCTCCTGCAACAAGTGGGGCAGGGGAATAGGGCAGGGATCACCAGGTCCCCGGAGCAGTCTTCTACGTATCTAGCTTCTAGGATGGTGGTAGAAAAAGCCACAGCTCAGCTTGTAAGACAAAGAGAGGTGTCAAGACACATACTGCATATGATGATGGAAAGACGTGGGTTTCCCTAAAGTCCCCTGAGGTCCCTCGAGGTCATTCTGCAGGGAGACAGACATTCAGCCCTTCCTTGGGAGAACTAAAACTTGACAATCCTGAAAAATGGAAACAAGGTGATTCCTATTTTTAAATCATTAAAATTTCTCCATCACAGTTACTGCTGTATAATTTGACCCAGTGCTCCAAATTAGATGGTGAGTCCAGTACAAGAGGGCTCCTCTGGGCTCCCCAGAGCATAAGGCTGGAGCAGGCAACTCCAGCATCTTGGCCAGCACCTTGGTCATCTTAGATGTCCTTGGGGAGGAAGGACATGCCTATGTCCCAGCTCACCCTGCAGGTAATGAGGCCTGCAAAAGCACACAGGGCAGATGTCATAAGATCTCACCAATCCCTAAGGAAATAAGGAAGGTTCTGGCTCTGCAATTCCTCCCTCACACATGGGAAACAAATCTTCTCACTTCTGTTTCCTGTTCTAAGAACAGACTGAGGAGACCAAAGGAAGAGGAGAGCTCAGTTGGGGGCACACATTCATCCTTCAGTGTCCAGAGTGTTTTGGGGTTTTTGTTTGTTTGTTGTTGTTTTTGAGCAGAACAGATTTATTGGAGGAAGGAAAGCTCTTGCCCAAGAGGAACAGGAGGGGGGTCCCAAGTGGGTGGTCCCCCTATCCAGAGTATTTCTAACCTCCCCCATTCCAACATCCTGGGCCCCTTCTATAATACAGTGCAGAGCTGACACTCGGCCAGCATGCATGCTCCCATGTGCTATAAGTCAGCTGCATGACTAAGGAGTCCTACTGCAATGCAAATGCTACGGAGACCACTGCTATACTGTAGTGCCTGGGGAACAACTAGAAAACGACAGCACATGTTGGCACAGATGCAATCCTTTTTAAAATGTCTACGATCTGCGGTAGGCCAAATCCTCCCTTGGGTACTGAGGGCGGCTCTGCCTCCTCCAGGAGTGCAACGGATTCTGGAAGACAGCAGAACCCGTGGGGAGAAAGAGACCAAAGCTTGGGAAAGCAGGGGCATCTTCCTTCAGGGACCCCAACCTCAGTCTCCTGGGACCTGTCTGCCACATGGCAGGGGCAGAAGAGGACAGCAGTACAAGTTGTGGCATTACAGAGAAAAAGCCAGGCACGCCCAGGGATGTAGACATTGGCACATTCTCATGGGAACGCAGCAGTCCCTGATTGGGAGCTGGTGGCCTCAGAATGGGGGTGAGCTGGAGGGCAAGACTTCACCGGAGCAGGTGCCGGCATGAGCACTACTGAGAGCAGCCTTGTCACCACTGTACTGTCCCAAAGCTTTAAGAGGATATGAACTCCAAAGAGAACAGGAACCTGGCCTGATGAAGGGCACTGAACCACACCAGCTGAGGGCAAGCTCTGACACACGTCCTTGGCTCCGACCAGGCTAGTTCCCAGCCCATGAGCGGAATCCATGAGCTGACCGGCTTTGATACCATGTGGAATCCACTTGCACTTAGGGTGGGGACACAAAGGGGTCCTCTGCTTTCTGATTGAATGCCCCTAGGCTGGGGAATGTGGCAGGGGAGGGGCCAGGATGGGATTTTTCCCAGGACCCCCAGAGCACACAGCTCTGCAGATGTTCAGCCAGAAACAAGATTCAGGGCAATAAATGCGTGCTATTTCTAGATGACTTGTAGCCATCTTTGCCACTCTCAGTAACTGCCCAGAAAGAAATAAAGTAGAACTACATAACACAGAGGAGATAAAGTCTGGGCGCAAAACAAAGGCATAAGCACTATGAGCCAGGTGTGGTGGCTCACGCCTGTAATCCCAGCACTTGGGAGGCAGAGGCAGGAGGATCAGTGCAAGTTAGAGACCAGCCTGGACTACCAAAGTGAGCTCAAGGCAGGCCAGTCTGAACTGCATAGTGAGACCCTGTCTCAAAAAGACCAAAAAAAAAAAAAAAGGCATATTCTGACCGGATGAGAAGTCGTTAAGCACCTTTGGGCAGCTGGTGCACTGCTGCCCATTTCCCACCTATCAGCACCAAGCTTCTAGGGGCCCAGGGGCTCCCAGCACCGCAATGAACAAAGTTAGGGCCACCCAAGCCTCCCCCAGACGAGGCACCAGGCACTGTTACAGATCTGGGTCAGTTCCTAGTAAGAAAGTGAGGGCAAAGGGGAACCAGAGATGGACAGGATATTCCTTTCACCTGTGCTGAAGGACGTCTGCTGCAAAGAGGGGGAGAAGGGATGGGTTGCTCCTCCAATCTGGACTCTAAGCAGACACATTCTTGAAATCACCTCATGGGCCAGTCAGCTTCAGATTGTGCCAAAATGTCTGAGGATAAGCTGGGAGATACACAATTTAGCAAGATTTCCACATGCAACAGCTCTTAAACGCTTTCTACACATGTGGAGACTTATCCAAATAAAATTAATCTGTTTGGTCTGTGACTCCAGGTTGTCGGGTCCCAAGAGCACAAGGTCTGCTCTCCCTCTGAGACCCAGTGCCCTGCCACCAGCACACACTGCTCAAGGCAGGGGGTGGGGGACACCCTTCACCTCCAACAGAACAGCCTACTCCTTAGAGACGCTGAATCAGAAAGATGTGCTCACAGCAGACCTGGCACAACACAACAGCAGTGTCAGGAGAGCATAGCGTTTGTCTCCAGAGAACTCGTGTGTTTCAGCAATGCATTTAGTGTGCTGAGACCTCATTTCCTTGTTTTCCATAAGAATGGCAACTATTATACTGCAGGACAGGGGAGATTGAGACTGTGTGCTCAGTGTGCTGTCTTTGACCTTGTAGTGTTAGTCACTGACTCCCTGACAGCAATCCCAATGCCCATTGGGGCTTTTCAAGCCATCCTTTTACAGGGAAGGGAACTGGGACACCGACACTGACCCTGCCTGAGGACCAAACCCCGACAGCTGGTAACCTGACCCCTACAGTTTGCTGGGTCTCAGCCTCACTGTGGGTCCTCTTCTCCACAACTAAGGGGCTGATGAGCTGCGAGTATCTGTGACACTGTCCCTTGAAGACAGTGCATCTTGACTGCAAGAATCAAATGCAATGAAAACCCTTGCAAGAAACCATTTACTTAAAAGGTAGGAGCACAGCTGGTGAGATGGCTTAGCAGTCTAAGCACCTGCCTGACAAGCATAAAGATCTGCATCTGATCCCAGCCTCTGACCACCAAAACTGGGTGTGGTAGTGCACACCCATAATGGGGGGGGGGGCCACAGACAGGAGGATCACTACAAGAACAAGCCATGTAGCAAGGCCCTGTACCAAAGAAATTGAAAGATTTTTTCAAAAAATAAATTTTTTAAAGGTGGGAGTAGATGAATACACCCTTCAGAAGCATCAGTGATACACTGGTGGCTGGAAACTATTCCAGGTGAAGAGATTTAAGAGACACGGCGACTAAGGCAATGTGCAAACGCAGCCAGCTCCCGCTCTGCCTACAAGGTGTGTAGAGGTCACACGCAGTCAAACCAGCCCAGGGCCGTGGGGGTGGGGGCCGACAGAAGCTGGTATAACTGCACCACGATCAAGTAAGGAAACAGTCTTATTCTTAGGAAATGTAGAGATCAGGGATAAAACATGTATGTTAGTTGATACATGTAATTTACTCATAGATGGGTTTGAGAAAATGGGTATGTGTGCAGTTATCTATGCACCCACGTGAATGTGTACATACACATGAATACATGCATACGTGACTGACCCAACATACGGGGGGTGATACATATATATACGGCTAGGCACTTAAAAGCCCGTAAGTTATTTCTGGAGTGAGACACTGGAAATTTTCCTCTAATTTCCAGACTCCCATACAGTAGTCTTCCCTGATTCATGGGGGGGGGGGGGCCTCAAGACCTCTGAAGGGTCTCTGGAAGCACACGGAGCATCAAACCTCCTAATGCTGATGCTACTCCATTTACACTGAGTCACATCCTGATAAATCCATCATAAACTGAACTATCAGGGACATTTCAGAAACTCAGCAACAGAGCACCACTCTTAGCCTCGCCCGTGTTAAACATGCTCAGAACACCAACACTGGCCAACAGCTGACTGACGTCATCAGACACGATGCCTACTCTACACTAGTGGGTTAACGCTGTTAAGTTAGTCTGGGGCATTAAGTAAAATAAGGGTTACTGCACACAAGTCCTGCAACACGAGGCCACTGATAACTGACATGGCTACTAGTGACCAGCAGGCAGAGGGCAGCACACAGCCCATGTAACCGACAGTGCGAGGTCTCACCGTGCTCCTTGGCACTGGCACATTTCCAAACTTACAGAACTGCTTGCCTCTGCAATCTCCTGCTCAGTATTGCCAAACTTGAACTGGCTGCAACGAAGTGGTGCAACGACCGCACACCCTGTAAACTTACATCTATTTCTAGAATTTCCCATTCATGTTTCAAGCCTAGCTGATTCTATCTCCAACAGGGAAGTGAAACTATGGGGATACTGCATGTAATCTGTGGCCTTCATATTCAGAAAATGACCGAAAGGGCTAACCAGATGGCTCAGCAGACTGAAGCACCTGCTTAGGCAAAGCACAGGGTCTGGGGGTCGATCCCGTCATGCCGTGACTGAGACTGAGACTGGGCATGGTGGCACGTGCCTGGAACCGCAGTGCTTAGAAGGCTGCAAACGAGAGGATCGTTGAGAGTCCAATCTCTGTAATGAGACCCTGTAGACCCTATACTAAAATACAAACAACAAAAAAAGTAAATATGCATATTCTGAGACCAGTTGGTTACTAGCAAGAATGCCTCCACCTCTGAAGCATTTTCACATTCTCTACCCCATGGTCATCTTGAAAATGCTTCAATACTGGGGTGTCCTGTTCTACATGATCAGAGGATGAAGTAAACGTGACTTTCAAAGACTCTCCTATGCTTTCAGCATCTTGTAAAAGTTACAAGAGTCAAAAGGGACTGGAGCTCAGAGCAGTGCCTCAGAGGCTCCACCACTGGCTCGTGGGCATCCATGAGTCAGGAGCAGCGAGATCTGAATCCAGATGTGCGGATCCTCCAAAACCCACCTTTCCCACGGCCTCTCTTCAGGGGCTGACAAGTCTGCTGCTGTCATGCGCTGCAGAACTGGCTCATGCCTTCAAAAATGGTGACAGGTCAAATAGTCTGCACCTTAATCTTTAACCAAAACAATCAGACATCTGTCAAGTTTCTCCGTTACAAACCAAAGCTGCTACCACTTACTACGTCTTGAGCCAGTCTGCACTGTAAGCTGCACCTCCGGGGTGGGGGGTGCTAAGTGTGTCCCACCACTGATCAAGGCTCATCAGGAAAGACACCTCTCCACTTTCTTCAGTGCTTAGTTATCCTCTGTGCCACTGAAGCAATAAAGAGCCCACCGGAGAGCTGGCCAGGTACACTAGCTACAGTGACAAGTCGAGCTGGGGCCTACCTAGCTTAATGGTTCCTGACACTTGGTCGGGCTTCTTCCCAAGATACTCTGCTCCCGTGTAAGGTTCAAAACCACGTGCCAGCTACCATTCTGCAGCTGGTAACGTGGTCACACACACACAGCACTGCGAAGCTCGGCCCAGGTTCTAGCCACCTCACAGCCACTGCACCGTACGTTTTAGGTGCATTGCTCCTCTTGGGCTTTAAAAGCCAGAGAAGCGTCTCCAATTGTCCACTCCCAGAACTGGGTGTCGAAAACCACAGCGAAGCCTAGGGCCGAGCTCACTGCCACCAAGACTGCTTTCTCCAAAGGCATCATGGAAATGCCCAGGGCTGGTGTGGCTCTTGGAGTCAGCTTGGAAAACCCATTTTACCAAATGCTCATCCAGGCTAAGTTGGAAAGGAGCTGAGGGACAGGGCACCCCTGTACTTCCAGCACGCCGCCAAGCTGAGGCAGGAGCATCACGGCGGAGCCTATCTTGATATTTACATAAACAATGGCGGGGGGGTAGAACATAGCAAGAGCCTAGTAGGTTCAATCCCTAGTATTGGCAGTGGAGCATGTGTATGTTACCCTCAAGGCAAGACAGGACAGTGTATGTCAAGTGACAGACATGCAACAGGTATACTGTTATCAAACAGCTTTTATTATTCTCCCACCTTCACATTTTGTTACTGTGTTTGGGACACTCTGGGCCCACTTACCTATCATCTCAGTTCAAGACTGTTCCCTTCCCAGCTCCGGCTAAGCTCTGCATTTGCTGGCAAGCAGAAGGGATCAAAACCAGAGGCCATGAGAACAGACAGGCACAGGCATCACACAGGCCGTGAGAGAGGCCAGGGTGCCAGGGACCACGGGTCCACTCGTTTCCTCCGCAGCTCCAAGGAGCTGCTGCCACGTGGCAGCGCAAGTGCTGAATTCCAAACCTCCCGCAGGAGTTTCCTCCAGAAGGGATTCCTAATCTTCATGCTGCTTCTCCTCATCCCAAATACAGAAGCCACTCCCCTTGCATCAACCTGGGTGGTCAGCAAGACACGCAGACAGCAGAAGCACTTGCTCCACACGTGCACACACTCACTTGCACCCTGGCCCGTTTCTCACATCATGTGTGTGAATATGCATGGTCACACATGTCACCAGATGGCTTCCAGGACTATGGCCTTGAGCCTCCAGCCAGCCAGCCACCACCCAAGGACCAAGAGGAAAGCGAAGCCACAGGGCATGGTGCCCGCTCACATCTCTGCCACACCTCACAGTAACGGCCATTTGGATGGACAAGTTTCAGCAGCAGTGGTAGCACCTTTCTCGGACCCAGTACCACCACTGTGGATCTTGGGGACAGGAACAGAGCATCCAAACTGGTGCAGCAATGCACAGGACAGTGCATGCCGGCGGCACAAGGCATCATCACCATGGGACAGCTAGACGAGGGTGAAGTCAGGTAACCTGAGTGAGGGGGACCTGGAGCAACTCAAAGTTCACAAGACAGGCTGCACGCTGGTTAGATGCACCTGCACACACCCCAGTATTGCTATGGGGGCAACACACATCACGGGACAATGTCTCAGGAAAGCACCGCCATCAGGGACAGATCCTGAGAGGACTTCAGTTACCTTGTGTTTTGCTTGATGAAAGAAATGTTCTAAAACGAGGAACAAAAATAATGGTACATTTCCCAAGGGAAGAAAACTCAAAGCCAATGGGAAAGAAAATACTACAGCCCATCTCCTGCCACCCATAGCAGATCTGTCCCACTGACGAGTGTGGTGGCTTCCACCTGAAATCCCAGCTGCTCGGGAGGCTGCAGCAGAACAGCAAACCTGGGTAACTTAGAAGAGAGACCCTGTCTCAAAATAAAAGTGGTAAGAACGTAGCTCAGTCACAGAGTTCTGCTTGTACTCCCCAAGACTGCCAAGGAAAGCCCCAACCCCCAACACTCCGAAGCTGAGGCAGGAGAGTCACAAGTACAAGCTCAGCCTGTACAACCGAAGTGACTTAACAAGATGCTGCTTCAAAGCTTAAAAAGGACAGTGGATGTAGCTCAGTGCAAGGGCCCAGGATTCACTCCCCAGGCCCTCTCCCCACTTCATCTCCTAAAATTCATGCAGATTAACTAAGAAAAAGTAGTATTGGGATGTGGTGATTAAAATTGTACCATAATTAAAAACCACTTTAAGCACTGTGAAATACGATAGGCAAAAGAGACTCCTTAGGTACATAGTACCAAAATGATAACTAAAACTAAAGTCGTAAAACTTCTCAAATTTTTTATTTTGTGGTCACAGCTGAATTTACATATTAAAAATGTGACTTTATGGAGATAATTGTCACAGTAAGCAATACCTAAAGATGACTCCTAATAATTTAAAAAAGAAAAGTAAATTATTCTGAAGTTGAATTTAAAATCAGCCTGAACTGTCTCAAAAAGACCAAAAAGAATCCTGTTTCCCTGTGTTGGAAAATACAGACTCGTAGGTGGGTTTACACAAGAACAAGTGGAAAACGAATTTTCTCAACAAAAGCAATGTGCTACCAGGACACATTACATGTGTACATGTAACTGAAGGCCAACCAGGTGTACTGTGATGAAATGCCCGCCACTTTTAAGAAAGTAGCCATAAAAGCCATGTATTTCTGCTGTCACTGACCCTTAATTTCCCATGAACCAGAGATAGGATTCAAGTAAAAGATATCAAGCTGTATGTAACTTATGGTTTTCCTTAAAGAGCATAAAGATTATATACAGGTCAGTGAATGCTCATAGCAACTGGTGCATAATCTGGCCCTTTTATCACGTTCCACATTGCTTACAATGCCATTATTACTGCACTCAGAGGTAGGGGAGAAGAGGTTTGCACTCGCCCCTTCTCTGCAGCAAGCAACCTGAGTGCCAGGTACTCCCTGAGATCACTGCTCCTGCACAAAATCCAGGAGGAGGCTCCCCACCAGGGTACCAGATGCAGAGCTGCAGTAAAGCTCAACTAAGCTTTACTGAGAAAGTATTTCACCTCTAGGCCACTACGCAAGGCTATCTGCAATTAAACTCAAGTCCGAGTCAACAGCTAGTTGCCAGTGCTTAACAACATAAACGTACCATTGATCATTACTTTGGAATAAAATTTCTGTTTTTATTGTGGAAAGGAAAATTATACTTCACACTTAACAAGTTGGTTTATTCGCACATAATCATTTAATTGCCCTTGAAAGCTAGAAAATAAAAATCATTTATTTATCTTCTGGTTTCGTTTTTTCCATACTATCAAGCATTGCTCTTTGCCTAACCCTCCGAAACATCAATTTTTAAAATCTATGCACACACCAAGTCTTTGAATAGGAATGTGCCAAGCACTAGGGAAATTACCATTCAAGTCTTTCTAAAGTGGCAGACGAGACAGATTCATTTATTACTAACAAGTTTACAATTTTTTTCATAGTATCATATTTTTAGTAGGTGTAGCCCACGTATTCCCGTATTATATAATACCAATTTCAGAGCTTCCTAGCTAAGATACTTCAAAGACAAATGGAGAGTATTACTTCTGTGACCAGAATTCCTGAATCAGATACTCTTCTCCAAGTGTCATTTCCCCTCTTTACTTCAAAAATAGTACGCCACACACTCAGAACACAATTCTTGACGTGCTTCTTATAACAATGTAAAGGAACATTATTTGCTCTAGAAACAATGAAGGAAAGTAGTGCATTTAGCAATACATGTGAACTTAAGGCCTTAGTTATTTGACTACAATTTCAGTGCCAGCATAACTATTCCAGCAAAAAGATCAACAAAGCAAACATTTCTAAACATAGGAGGAGCAACAATTTATATATCCTCAATTAGTCTAGCTGGCCTCTTCCGCAAGTGTAACTACTGGCAGGAAAATAATCTGATCACATTTCATAGAACAGTTATAGAGTCCTAACCAGTCAGAGTATCCGATGATCTATAGCTAAGCACACATTTACTTCTGAAGATGCTAATACAGACTAGTCTTTTTCAAAACCAACCACTTCGCAAAATGCCTAAAAATATACTGTAATATTAACAACTCGGGAGGCACCGCTATTCTAAACACTGAAGCACACACAAGACACAGCAGACTGTAAATGCTGTCTTTGGAGAGAAAAATCTCACAGTTACTTACTAGCATTGTATGTTCACTATTTCACCAGTCTTTCAAATCACAAGCCAATTCTTTTCCTATGAAGTTGCGTAAAGGCAGAGCTAGTCAGGAGACCTCATACTGCTGTTACCAGCTCTGCCTCTACCTACCTTGTGGGGCAAAGGAAAAAGTTCTCTCAAATCCTTAGAAAGCCTCTATTCCTCGACTATAAAGCAAAGGGGTTGAACATAATAAATTCTAAGGAGCATTCCCATAGAACAAGATTGTTTACACTTTTGAAAAGCGAAAAAAAATTTAAGGTATTCCTGAAATACCAAGCTTGATACTTATGATCAATGATGTCAGTTATATAAAAAGCTTAGGCCAAGGAATTACGGACCCTACATATGTGGGATGAAAATATAAGACTTTTTTTTTAGCATGCTTTTCCAGTGATCAGAAAAAGGGAGTTTACAACGGCAGTAAAGCACATAGCAAAGGAAATACTACCGCAGCAGCATGCTAGTAATGACTACGCCAGTACTCATGTTTCCTTTTAGAGACTTTTGCTCACAGGCAAGAGGTTTTACAAAAGATACTACAGAGCACAAGAACACAATGTATGACCTGACACACACTCAAAACACGACTGAAATGAAAACAACCAAAATAGTTTTGAACATATCCCCTTGTTTCTAGGGTCCGTGTGCAGACCTGCACCCACCATGCGTCACTGCACCACACCAAGTCCCAAGGCACAGCTTCTGTCTCAGGCAGCACGCACCTTTCACCAAATCTACACTAACCTCCACAAATAAAAACTCAGTTGCACTAGAATGTACTTGGTTATGTGCTCTGAGATTCCAAGTATTTCCATTAGTGTAAGTACAATAAAGAAACACAGAAGCTAAGTACAGGAAAGTCAAGGAATACTGACATCAAAAATGGGCTCACACCCTGCTTCCCTGCATGCGCTGCAGCAGCGAGCACTGCTCCACCTCCCTCCTTAGCAGACCGATGGCAAAGGAGAGATCGTTTTTCACAAAGAAGTCACAAGGCTGGCACGGTGACACTGAATTTCCATAATGAAAATTTGAGTGTTAAGCTAGACAAGAAAAAACACCTACTTTTGAACTACTATTATGAAATATGTATAAAGTGGTAAAAAATACTGGACTGAGTAAATACTTAAAAATCAAGAGGGGGACACCCACTCGGGACCTCCCTTCTGTCCCTCTCTGGAACACGAGATTTCTTTCTCTCAATAAGTATGTTCTGCTCATTAAAAAATCAAGAGAAGTCTTCTGGGAAGACACCAAAAAAATCTGACAAGGAATGGGGTCCATCCAACAGCCTTGTGACACACATACAGAAACCCCCTGAAGCTGTTTACTTTGATAGCATTTGCTCATATTTCTTGAAGACAAACCAACTAGGATCTTCCCAAAGTAGCTCCAAATTGCGCCAGTGATTTTCCTTAACAGAACATGGACTTTGAATTACAAATACTGTGTTATCTATACGAAAGGATTTCGATGTTAAAGATAATCATACACTATAAATTTCAAATACCACAGCATGGGCTTTCGCCCCCCTCTAATGACACCACAGACACAATCAGGCTATCGAGCAAGAATCTGTTAACAGGTTTATTTTTTATGTTAAATACCATGGGACAGGATTGTAAGGATGAAAAACTCAGTGAACAGTTGCCTCACAAGGGTAAGAAAAATTCTGCCATGATATTAGCAAAGGTAAAGGAGAAAATGTATACGGTGAGAGGCACCATTTCCCCACAGAACACCTCTTGGCATTTCCTGAATGAGTGATATTAGCAATCTAAATAAATCATATTTCAAGAGGTAACAGCAACAGATAAAATTTAAAGGGATTATTAAAATAACATTTACAAGACTCTGAACAATTCTTGAACTCTTATTAAAACCACAAAGAAAACAACTCTTTATTATGAATTTCACGAAAGACTGTGTGCCACTGACACCTGCTAACGATGACCTGGTGACAGACCACCTGCCCAGCAGCTGACAGTTTTTACTGTGTTTTCTAACCATAAGAGATCATTAGAGGCAAAGCCTGTATTGACGCTGCACACACAAAAAATGGTCACTGCGGGCCATACTACCAGTGAAATGGTAGGTAAACAAATCTTTTTCTGGTCAAGAGAAGAAAAAAAAAAAAAAAAAAAAAGAAATAGCACTCTGCATGCTTCACTCTACAAGATGAACTTCCCTAGAAAGAACCCGATGAAGATGGCTGCGATCACAACAAGGAGTGAGGGAAGAGGACTGGTGACGTTGTCTCTGAAGGACGCAGCTGAGGCGGAGCCAGGCTTCTCCGGATGTGCTACCTTCCTGAGCCTTAAGCCCTCCTCCTAGGGGAAAACGCAGAGAGACGTATCAAACACAAATATGCATACACATGACACCAGAGCTAGACTACAGAGAAGAAAGCAGAGGCACAGGAGTGAGGACAGCCAGCCCACTGAGGAGCTTTACGGAGGGACACAGATGTTCTCTAACTGGACTATACTCATGGCTGCCCAATCCCACCAATTTACTAAAAACCACTGCACTGTGTGTATACTTACAGTATCTCCATGAGACGTAAAATTATCTTAATAGCACTGATTTTAAAACTGGAACTAAGTACCTAAAATGCTTTTTTTTTTTTTTTGTATTTTAGGGAGTGGGTCTACAGCATGTTCGTGGTCTCACTACTACATCGGACTCGTAGTGATCCATCTGTTTACAGCCTCCCAAGAGCTGGGATTACAGGCCCGCACCACCATGCCCAGCCCAGGGATCAAACTCGTGGCCCCTGTGCCTGCTTGCAGGTGCTTTAATCTGCTGAACTATTTGGCCGGCCCTTAAAATGCTAATTTTGCACATGTTCATTTCTGAGAGGGTCTGTGGTGTTTTAAACTGGCTATATCTACTCTAGGCAAAGAGACTCAGGAATAAACCTAGGCTGACAGGTTTGCTGACTGTACAGCTCAGAAGCACAGCACCGGCACAGGGCATGCTCCATAGAAGAGACAGTACAGGATTTGGGGGCAGGGCTTCAGAGTGAACTCTACATGATGCAGTTTTCATATACTCAAAGCAAAGCAGGTAAGGAGCTGTGTGCAAGGGTTCATGCTAGGTTTGGACCACAGAATTCTCCTTCTCTAAACTCCTGAAATCATGGTAGTGTGACTGCCACACACTGGAACCCTACCTGAAGCTCTCACCTGACCTGGGAACTAAGCCTGCTTCTGTGCATCACGGTGATTCAGAGCCTCCAGGCAGGAGTGGTTACTCCCTCCTAGTGTCACACTGCAAGCTTCTGAAACACTAGGCTATCAGGAGACTTTTCCTACAGGAAAGCAGCAGCCTCTCAACAGATGATGACACCGTGAAGGTGACCCAGGGAAGCACTGGTACCTGTTCAGTACACAGCTGGCTTTAATCTCCATCACCGTCCTGACAATGCAGGACAGTTTTACTTGCCTAAACTCGTGTAAGCTGTCTGGCTTCTTTCACAGGATTCCACTACAGTATTTGTTATTTACAGACAGTCCCCAGTTTCACGAGGATCTAGCTGACTCCAGCTGCAACTGTGGCCTTTCTCCAGACTAGCAGATACAGCCTGATCTTCTCTAGAGACAGAAGGTGGCTCCCAGCAGGCCACTCCAGAACAAAGAACACTATTTCACAGTCCAGTGTTGTGCTGCCAGTGACGCTCTCTGAGGGTTCAGTGGTGCCCTGGCTCACCGACTTGACTCTTTCCACAACTCTAGTCACAGAACAAACTGGACAAGAACCAAATCAAATTTAACAGTTGGGTTCAATGTTGATGTTATGGGGATATTTGACCTGGTTCCCACCCTGTTCACTTTACAATCAGGAACTGTGAAGAGAACTGAGTTTGTGAACTGAGCAACCACTGTGTGTGTGTGTATTATTTTTTGTCTGTCTGTCTGTGTGTGTGTGTGTGTGTGTGTGTGTGTGTGCGCGCGCGCGCGTCATTGCGTTGTTTTTCTGTGGCTGGCTCAGCCACCCTGGGGGTGGAACTGGCAGGGACTGCACTGTGGTGTCCATGCTTGCCTAAACTTGTTTAAGTAGCTTGCCGGCCGGTCAGCACCACTTTGAATTTACAGAGAACTTACGAGGAAGTATTTCAAGGAGTATATGAAAATACACCTGACATACCCTTTTATGTGCATTGCTGGAGTTTTGGGAATTAATATGGTTTTTCTGGGTCTTATGCTAACTATTAGTTCTAGATTAAAAGCAGGGATTCTCAGCCCCAGGCACACCTTTAGAACTTTAAAACTATGACTGGTGACTGAATTGCTGGGTCGGGAGACTAGTTATCTGTATTTTTAAAGCTTACAGGGTGATACCGGGCGTGGTGGCGCATGCCTGTAATCCCAGCACTCAGGAGGCTGAGGCAGGAGGATCGGTGAGAGTTCAAGACCAGCCTGGGCTACAAAACTGAGCTCAAGGCCAGCCTGAACTGCATAGTGAGACCCTGTCTCAAAAAAGACAAAATAAATAAATAAATAAATAAATAAATAAAATAAAGCTTACAGGGTGATTCAGATGCACAGCCTAGATTAAGTGAAAAGTTTTAAAGAAAATGTGAAAATACTCAGGTCCTGAAACCTCACATGTATCCAAGTCAGTCCCCTCACCAGTCCGTCCATCTGTTCATTCAAATATGTGAATAACTGCTCCACATGCATACCAAGACAGCAGAATCAGAAAAGCTCAGATCCTGCTCATGCGCAATCACACTCAAGGGAGAAAGCCCGCTAACGGCGACAAGAGGTAAGGTAGCAGACACAGGGCAAGCACAAAGGAGCAACAGGCTGAGACAGACAAGAATTGGGCAGTGAGGGGCTGGGGAGCTAGCTCCAAGGCACAAGTGCCTGCTGGGCAAGTGCAAGGTTGTGAGTTCGAACCCTGGTCCCACAAAAAAAAAAAAAAAGAATTGGGCAGTGAAAAGTGTCTAAGTGTGTGGTGTAGAAAGGACAGATTCCAGGGCTCGGTAGTGTAGTTAGGAGAACACACAGCAAAGCAACAGCAGTGATCAGGGAAACACTCCTTTAGGGTGCTCTCGCCCAGCGCACTACAACATCAGCACAGTGTGAGCATCAAGTGCAAGCCACATGTGTAATCTGAAATTTTTAATAGCACACTAAGAAAGTAAAAATAAACTGGCAAAGTTGATTTTAACATGCTTATCCAATCCAATATATCCAAAGTAAGATTTAAATACATAATAATAATACAAAAAGATGTTTACCACCTTTGTGGGTACTAAGACTCCAAATCTGGTGTCTTACATTCACGGCACACCTTAATTTAACCTATCCACTTTTCTAGTGCTCAACAGCTCCACAGAGCCTAGTGATTCTAAAGGACAAGGACAACAGAGTCGCAGGCAACTCACTATGCCTGGGACACAGAACGGAAAGGACAGCAGGAACAGGAGAGACAGGTGGCAATGTCCCAGGCCACGCACGCCATGAATTCCTTTAGATGTTTGCTAAGGAGAGGAATTCATAGGCAACAGGGAGCCACAGTAAGACTTAAAGGGAGATGGGGCAGAGATCAGGACACCATCACGCTAGGATAAAGGAGAAGAGCTGGTCATGGAGAAACATTAGAAATGTTCACCAAGGAGCTTAGGAATACATTCTTACACCTTCCTTTCAACTTAGGTTTCCACCGCAACTCACTTTCAGGTGTCGATTTTCTTCTGACAGCTTCATCATTTCTCCCTGAAGTCTTTTACATTCTTCCACGAGCTTCCGTGTCTCAGTATCATTGAGTGAAACACTGTGTGGTTTTGGCATGGGCCCATCTTGTTTAGATGCATTCAGTGGAACAGCTTTGCTAGGTTCCAGATCGTTCTGTTACAAAGACATGAACCTTTAAACTAACCAAATCTTAAGAGTTTAAACAAAAATATGAATTCTAAATCTTTCTTTAAAAAAAAAAAAAAAAAACTTCAAATTTTCCATTTCATTGATAATTTTTTTTTAAATACCAAATTATGTTCATATGCAAACAACTTTAAAAGAACTAAATCAATAAATGATAGGCAAGCCGGGTGTGGTGGCACATGCCTGTAATCCCAGCACTCGGGAGGCTGAGGCAGGAGGATTGGTGTGAGTTCGAGACCAGCCTGGGCTACAAAAGTGAGCTCAAGGCCAGCCTCAACTGCATAGCGAGACCCTGTCTCAAAAAAAGACAAAAAAAAAAAAAAAAATGATAGGCATCAGGTACATCAAAATGAGCAGCCCACTACCTCCTCTACTCCCACAGTCCTCAGCACTTACCTTACCAGGGCATTTATCATATATCATAACAATGGCTTTGAAGTTCTTTCCTATAATACTTCAAAGGCTGGGAGAGCAAGAACCATTTCTCCTTGTATTAACCCCTAAACTCAGCACTTTGGCCAATAGTAGTTATTCAATTAAAGTACGCTGGATGACTGATGCCAACCAAAATCCAAATATGAAGGTGATTTTCAGTGCTGATTCTGCAATTCAAATGAGGTTGGGGAGGAAGTCAGGGGAATGTTATCATAATTATTCCAGATGAAATTAGGAACTATCTAAGAAGAAACACTCAAAAGAAAAACCTAACTTCTATCATTAGGGAAAAGTAACTGACACACATACACAAATATGTAAAGGGAGATGCACAAACACACCAGTCTAACAGAAGAAGAAGGTGGGCAGTTTTAAACACTGATCATAACAAAGGATTCCTTCATATCCTTAGCAATAGCTTGCTTTAACTAATGTGATTCATTATAGAATTCTACTTAAGCAGTATTTACCATACTTTTAAAATACAGAAGAGTGAAAATGTTTCACTCTTACCAGTATCATTACCAAGTGAAGGATCTATGGCACTATCTGCATTATTTCAAAGCCTGTGGTCCTAATGCCTCGATATCCTTCCTCCCAATAGCATTTATGCCGCCACCCACACAACAGTGCCAGCACACAAGTATTTTTGTTCATTTTCTTAAATATTTAACTATTTAAACAATCTAGGTGGCTGGGGATGTTGCTCACAGATGAAGTGCTTGCCTAAGACAGACAAGGCCTTGGGTTATAGCTCCAGCACCTTCACCCTGCCCCCTAAAAACAGGTTTTAGATAAATCCTATTTTATTCAGCTATAAGCTGCTAGCAAAAGAATTTACAAAAGCATGTATTCCACCCTACTGTTCATATACAAGTAGTCTTTGTTCAAGGGGCAAAACTTGGGTTTCTTATGAAGGATATATTGTTTGATCAGGAGGCCTAAACACTTGTAAAGCTTAATGTTCCAATGCATTTCTCCTGCACAGCACACACGGTCTATGCACAGCATCCTCTATCTTCCCTCAGGCATTGCAGACCAATGGGGTTGCAAGAAGCCTACTTCAGTCTTCTCTCTCTAGCTTCCTTATTCTTCACACTCCTCTCTCTGGAATCAACTACCTCTAACAATACACATCTGGTGCACACAGATTTTTCACTCTGCCACTATTGTTTTCCATTCTTTTCATTAACAGTAACTTTTAGGTGTACTCAAATGTCATCCTGCACCAATCTAATGTCTGACCACAGGGTGAAGAAAGCACTGTTCAGTAAGGCAGTAACTAAAGAGCTTCATGTTTCAGTCAAGAATTGGGGAAGGGGCAGGGAGATAGCTCAGGAGCACAAGTGCCTGCCTGGCTAGTGTAAGGCCCTCAGTTTGAGCCCTGGTTCCACCAAAAAAAAAAAAAAAAAAAAAAGAATTAAGGAGAAAAACTCCTGTGCCAGAAAGCTAAGTGAGAAGAGATATACAAAGCAAACAAAGAGAAAAAAAGCAAAGAATCATTAGGTTCTTCACAACTCAAATTTTTAAGGTTTTGAAATTCTCACAAATTCAAAGCTATAAGAAGAAATCACCTCTTATTTTATTAACAGAAGTATTATTTATATTTTCTCTCAATTTTTCCATATTCATATTTTATAAAAAATCAGCACTTATATAATCCTGCCTTATTTTGTTGCTGTACATGTTTTAATTATCATTTTAAAAGATACAAAAATCATTGTATTCTACCCCTTATTAAAATTACTTAAAACGATTTAACTTTTATTAGAAGTTTAATGGTAGCTTTCCATTCTTCAAATTTTAAATAAGTAATGGACATCTGGTGATGAAAATAATTTTTTATACTGAAGTTTTCCTTAATGAGGCTTATTGGTTTTATTTTCATTTACTTTTTTCTTTGACAGTATTGGGGATGGAAATCAGGACTCTGCACCTGCCAAGCAAGCACTTATTCTACTGAGCTATCTCCCCAGCCCTATTGCTTTTTTAACAAAAATATATTTCAATTAGTGGAACAAAAAAATTAAGGGTAGAATGCAAAGAATATACAGTAAAAATAAAGTACTCTTCAAAAGTGAGTCGAGTACATTGCATGTCAATGAAAATTATGCAGAATATATGCCAATCAAGACCCTAAAAACCATTTCTCATCCACAGTGGACACAAGGTTCTCTAATTTATTCACGGACATTCAATGTATAACACATGTAACCTCCATTGGCTAGGGACTATGAAAAGAAAGGGCCTGACAGGAAGCACAGAACTCCTGCAGCTGAGCACTTGATTCCCCACAAGCCCACTAGGGAGATCTGGCTGCACAGACAGAGCCTGGTCCTTGGGAGCAGCTTTAAACTGTGCAGGAGACTGTTCTGAGAACCATGAAACAGGTACACCAGGAGGAATTCAGCACACTGTGACTCATAATGAACTGCAAAGTGGTGAAATCATCCTAGCGTTGTATTTAACCCTGAAACCCAAATTAAGCTGCAAAGTCAAGCTGGGTATTAAGGTTAAGGCAATACATCTGTACATATATCTGTACATATATCTGTACAAATAGTACTCTACTAGCCTACAATTTCACAGCCTATGTGCTGTACCTTCTTGATTCATTTTCAAAAACCTTCGGAGTTCCAACTCCAATACTGCAAGTAATTCTACTGGAGGTTATCAGAAAAAGCAAAATCAGGTTCGTTAGGCAGAGCAGGTGTATAAGGATGCTCCAGGCTGAACTCGGGAGCTACAGGATGTGAACAGGGAGCTACATTCTTATGATTCCTGTGAGAGAAGGATGTCAATGTGCGTGAAGGGACGATGCCAAAGGCAAGACCTATAGTATAAAATGTTAGAATTGAAAACTCACCCTGTGAATAAAAATACAAAATAACAGTCACTTGAAAAACTTGTCTAATCAAAGCATCCACTGTACTATTTCTCTAAAACCATGATTCCCAGAAGTAAGTAACTCCAAAGCATAAATTTTTAAAAAGCCATTTAAAAGAGTTGTAGTTTTACTTCCATACAGTTCAGGCTGGCCTTGAATTCACTTTGTACTGTACGTTGGTCTCAAACTCAAAATGATCCTCCTGCCTCAGCCTCCTGAGTGCTGGGATTACTTACAGACATGCACCACCATGCCTGGCAAGAGTTGTATTTTTAAAACCTTATTGGAATACAAAGATTTTTATAACCTAAATTAAGCAAAAAGCAGTATACCCATTCTCCTCCCACCCTCCAAAAAAAAAACCAGCTAAATATCAGTGTGGTAGCATTTTACTAGGTGAATATTAAGAACAAACACAAACAAATTAAATTACGGTATGACCTTTCTTTAGTGCTTTAGCTATAAATTCTCTCCCACTAGGGTTTTGTATATAATCAATAATGACAGAGAGGTTACCTACTGTATCTGATAACAAAATGTAAAGTGTTCAGATAGATAGTGACGTTAAGTTCAAGTGCCTACATTACAGGGAATAAATAGTACCATTACGCTTCTCTTCTGGAGGATTAACAGTTTAAGTTGGCAGACAAAATAGAGAAAAGGAAGGGATACAAGAATAGCAAATATTTTGGTTCTAGCCCTTAAGGTCAGTGAGGACACAGGACATAAAAGAACCTGTACTGTAATGGCCTATAATTCAGTGGAGTCCCAAATTTCCTGTTCAAGGAGATTATGGGGCCACAGAGGAAAGTGATCGGTGACATATAGTGTGCCTAGGAAGAGTTACCTAGAGAGAAAACAACCTCTCAGGCTTCCAGAGAGCAAAATGGTCAAGCAACAACTGTGATTCATTCAGACGGCTGACAGTGATAAAAGTTCTACAAACCGCAGTACATGGTTCCAGGGTAAATCCTGTAGGAACCTGACTAACCTCGTCAGATATAAAAGTTACATTTTTTTTTTTAATATAGGTCTTGCTTTACCTTGGTCTTAACCATCCAGCAAAAAAGTCTAACCATGAGGTATAAAAAGGAAAGCCAAGGGGCTAGCTGGGGAGATAGCTCAACAGAACAGGCTCAGCAGAATAGGGTGGCTCCCCAGCCAGCCCCTTGGCTCTTCTTTTTATACCTTGTGGTTAGACATATCAGCACAAGGGCCTGATATGCTAAGTTGTAAAAGGCTCCAGTCAACAACTTCCAATATTACCAAATAAGCTAGTAATCCACTACTGTTATGGACTATTGAAATATATATATAGCTAAGTTCTCTTTGTGCAATGAAAACATCTGTACTAACGATGTTTAGACAAGAAATCATGTCTGCATCTTGTACTCTGAACAACTATGATGAAGAAAACAATATGCAATGTATTAATTTTTGTAAAAATAAAAAACGTAAAGTATAATTTCATTTATTTTGGTTTCTATAAACACCAACACTTGACTGAAGAGCAGGATCTGCCAACACATGCTTCCAAACCTCACGTCACCTACTTGGTAATGTTCACTTACTTTTGTCTTGCTCACTGCTATGGTCTTCCTAAGAGTTAATTTTTTTAGAACATAATCATCTGTGTGTATGATATTTAAGTGAATTTCTATGGTAATTTTAAACATACCTGGAAAACCTACCTAATGTATCACAATACCACTTCCTGTTAGCTGCCTATGAGAACTTAGCAGCAGCCCTAAGAAACTTCTTAAGCCTGTTGGCTCCCTGTGACAAACCTTCTGCTTCTCCTGTGTCAACACACTGAGTCTCCTGGGATCACTCGTCCTGGGGTAAGTGGCAGTCGCTGCAGCTGTGTTGCTGGTGCTGCTCACTGAGCTGGCGAGCGGAGCTGTCCCTGGTGGAGTTATACCCTGAGATGGCATGGATGGGAAACACATGCTCAGATTCACACCAAACTGATTCCTTCTGCATGACACTGGGAATGACTAACAGACAGTAGTAGGCTCTAAAACAGTCATATTGTACTCTATAAAAATGTGTTACACATAAAAAACAGTATTAATACTAGCTTTATTAAAGCAAAAAATACAGGAGTTCCTGAACTAGCTTTTCTGTATTCCCCAAATAAAACTAGTCCGTCTATCGTCTATTCACATTATGTTCACTTCTTAAATGTACATATTTATGTTTGCTTTTCACGACATTCAAATTCAACTTTTTCCCTTTAAACTTTAAAATGTAATCATCTGTAAACTTCCTATACTCAAACTACACACACACCCTCAGGCCACTAAATGAACTCAAAAGGCTCTCATAACCTTCTAGCTAGAATATAATTACTCCACAATTCTCTTCCTTTCCCATCTTTTCAAATTCCTATGGTACAGATAAAAATATAAGAAAGTGGGGATAGACTTAAAAATATATAAAGTATCTGTACTTTCTCTCAACAGAAAATACTGTAATATTTAGTAATAAAATGTTACCATAAGATATTATAAAATATTTTATATCCCTGAATTCCTGTTCTTTACATCCCAAAGCTTTCCTTAAAACAAAGTACTATCTGTGCTAGAAAATATTATTATCAGAGATTAGATAGAAGGCAAAAAGGAAATGTAATATTTGAGAAATCTAGGAAATGTCAAGCAGAAAGATAAAGCCTCCAAAATTTCTCCAACATCCAATCCTGACAGGTACTATCACTCAGTGGACATTGTTCTCAAACAGAACTGGTAGTGCCCAAAGAGAGCCAACACCTCTAAGAGGGCCATTTCACACAACACCAAGCCTTCAGCATCACCTATCACCCACTGCCAACCTCCCAGCAACTCTAAGTGGCTCTCCAGTTCCAGCCTTTAAGACAGTTCCACTGTAAACAACAAAAGGCATATGTGCTTGCCTGCTACTCACCAGGGCAAGGACAACCACACCTGCAGGGTACTGGCAGGCAGTGGTTGTTTAGTCCTGCTGTCCAGGAACACCGTAGTACAGCAGTGCTTTGCTTTATTCTAACAGGCACCTGGACTTCCTTGGCCACCCATCTATGATCCAAATCAAAAAACTATTTGCCAAAAAGAAACCCATAATGAAATGATGGGGAAATCAAGTAAATTATAACTTTAAAAAAAAAACTTAAAAGACATAAAACTAAAAAATAGTTCAACCATTACACTTGTAAAGCTGCCTCTACAAGGTGATACAAGGTGATCATTTATGTGTTCAATAACATGGCCCTAAGGTTTCTAAGGAAACCAATAATACCGTAATACTCTTTTCTACTGTTTTCACAACATGTACATACCCAAGAGCAGGACACCTAAAAATAAAGATCCTCAAACAAGCGTCATCAGTTAAAGCATTTAAATGCCGCCCAATTGATCCTGGGGCTTGGGAAGATGTAGTGGGTGGTGCAGGAGCAGAAGGGTAAGTGGTGGATGGGGTGGTTCACTTAGGACACACTGAACCAAAATTACCTATGCCTGGCGTCTATACTGATCCACTTTAATTACCAAATTTTCCTAAGATGACTACAGAAACCTTCCTTTTTTTTGAAAGAGGGTCTCACTATGTATGTGGTTAGACTGACCTGGATTCACTCTGCAGTCCAGATGCCCTCGAAATAGTAGCAATCCTCCTGTTTCAGTCTACCAAGTAGTGGGATTTACAGGTGTGCATGACCACACCCTGCTAAAGATCAGGTTGTGCTGATCTCTTTGCTAAAAACAGCAGTATCAGTGTAGGTGATGGATGTGTTAGCTTAATCGTGGCAATTATTTCACAATGTACACATACAGAAACAAAAACTAAAACAATAAAGTAAATGTGTCCAGGACCTACAAAGTGAATAGTTTTTCTACTTCTCCAAACACTAAACACAGCTGAATAGCAAGTACTGTACATTTATCAACCAGAGACCTGTATGTCAAACCACAAGTTGTCATCCACAAACAACATTTTGGTGATATACTTATTACAATAATTTTAAGAAAAAAACAGCAAAAAAAAAAAAAACAAGCTTGGGGGCGTGGCTCAGTGGTACAGCACTTGCCTAGCATGGAGAAGGCCCTGGCTTAGATCTCTAGCACGACTGAATAAACAAACACACCTATCCCATCATTCTTGCCATTTTCTGAGACAGAGTTCTCTTCCCAGACTCTTTAGTTACACTTTTGTGGGTGCTTCAACGTTCTGATTTGATTCAAAACTTTTACCTTTCATGGTCATTTTGACATGGGGTGGCGGCGCAGGAGTTGGCACAGTGCCAGACCTAGTGACTAAGGTGGATAAGGGTGCACTGTGAAGTTTTTACGAGTCTGATTTCCTGGTGGTCAGCATTCACCAGCAGTATGCGCTGCACTCTGACCACATCTTACAAACATTCACCAAAGAAGACTTTGCGAATGCTTGAGAAAGTGGCAAGCAAAGAATGACAGGATCAATATGCTCAAGGTGGGCCCAGCAGGATGGCTCGGTGGTCTAAAGCTCCTGATTAGGAAAGCTTAGGCGGCTGCGGGGACCGCAGCTCGATCCCTGGCACCACATGCTGCCCTCAGGGCAGGCTGAACAGGCCATAAAAAAAAAAAATATGCTCAAGGTGAAGGGAAATCTTCTGAGGGCAATTAATGCCAATGTGTCTTTTCCTCCTGTAACAAGGATTAAGTTTAAAAACTGCCATCTATTTCAATCACACCTCACAGTCACAAAAAGTCTGATCCTTAGTTGCCATAAACAAAACCATTTTTACACTCTGTTATCACAAAGATTTCCACTTTGTTTATTTATTTATTTTTATGGCTGGCTCAGCCTGCCCTGAGGGCAGGGCTGGCGCAGCATGTGGTGCCGGGGATTGAACCGCAGTCCCTGCAGCCACCTAAGCTTTCCTAAGCAGGCGCTTTAGACCACTGAGCCATCCTGCTGGGCCCCAAGATTTCCACTTCGGACCTCTGAGATTCCCCTATGAGCAAAGGCTAAGCCAACACTGAACTAATGGTTGCACAGAGTCAGGCAGTGATTAGACTGAAGTACATCTCCATGTCATTAACATTCTTTATATAACTTATAGGTTCATAGCTCAACAAAGAGTCTAAGTAGGATAGTTTTGTTTTATTTTCTTTTGTTTTGTTGGCTTTTGTTGAGGTGGCGTTTCACTACACAGGTCAGGCTGGCTTTAAATTTACTAGATGGTCCAGCCTGGCCTCATTTATCTTCCAAGCACTATAGTACTTTTTAAAAGTATGTTTCAGAATACAAGATATTCCAGAAGAATTATACTGAGCTTCCAAATGGTAGCTGAAACCTACATCAGTCATGTACACTCTGGATATGCTGCCTTAAAATTTAACACAGCTATGTGCTCGGTTGGAGAATTTTTGGTTTTGTTTTTTGATTTGGTTTACTGAGCAGGGTCTCACTATATGACCCAGACTGGATGCATGTGTCACCATGCTCAGTTTTTGTTTTTGTTTTTGTTTTTTTGTGGGACCAGGGTTCAAACTCACGACCTTGCACTTGCCCAGCAGGCACTTGTGCCTCGGAGCTATCTCCCCAGCCCCACCATGCTCAGTTTATAGCAGTGTTTTAACTCCTCTTCTTAACATTTTTGCCCAACTCTAACTTGTTAATTTTGTAAATACAATTATTTTATATTTGGGTTATATAAATTTCAAAGGAAATCTTAAAATCTCATATATGCAAAGCTTGAAATGTAAACTTCAAACACAAATAGCCATAAAAGATCCTAATAGCAAATCATACTACATCTATTGTTCAGCTGGTTCCCAGAAAGATATCCCTATTTTTTTTGAGAATCACTGTTAAATCTTCCAAAGTATTTCCTACTCACACATGCAATATTTATAATAAAAGGATCCACATACTATGTGCAGTTGATGAGATTGTATTAAAATGCTGCCTTTTAAAAGAAGTACTTTTGGGACCAGTGAGATGGCTCAGCAGTCTAAAGTGCCTACTTAGGCCAGCTTAGGCAACCGCAGGGACCTCAGTTAGATCCCAGGCACCACATGCTGGGCCAGCCCCACACACAGGGCAAGCTGAGCCTGCTATAACATAAAATTTGTTTCTTTAAAAAAAATAAAAATAAAAATAAATAAAAGAGGCACTTTTAAAATGAAAAATGGGTCTCAACTCTAATCTCAGCCAAGGTTTGATTATATTTCTAACAAAAATAAACCATAGTAGCCGGGCGTAGTGGCTCACGCCTGTAATCCCAGCACTTGGGAGGCTGAGGCAGGAGGATTGGTGCGAGTTCGAGACCAGCCTGGGCTACAAAAGTGAGCGCAGGACCAGCCTCAACTGCATAGCGAGACCCTGTCTCAAAAAGACAATAAATAAATAAATAAATAAATAAACAAACAAACAAACAAACAAACAAACCCTAGTATCCTAACCTTGATTTGATGACATCAGGAATGTTTAGTGTAGTATGGCCATTGACCTGACCGTGTTTTTAAAGTTCACATCTCAAACTCAAACAGCCCAGAGTTTCTCCAAGACAGATCTCACATGGTGACATATCCCTGTAATCTCAGCACTCAGGAGGCTGTGGCAGGAGACAGCTGCAAATTTGAAGGCAGTGAGGTCTACAGCCCAAACTATACAGTAAGACCCACACGCAAAGCCGGGCATGGTGGGGCACGCCTGTAATCCCAGCACTTGGGAGGCTGAGGCAGGCGGATCACTGCAAGTTCAAGACCAGCCTAGACTACAAAAGTTAGCTCAAGGCCAGCCTGAACTGCATAGCAAGATCCTGTCTCAAAAAGGCAAAAAAAGAAAGAAAGAAAGAAAGAAAGAAAGAAAGAAGAGACCCACACGCAAAAGCCACTCTGGGCCTTGAAAAATCTTGGCTTATTAGGTATCGAGAAAGTTAGTAAAGAGTAATAGGGCCAAAAGGACTCAAGATCCAACCTGAAGAATCTCCCACAGCTGATCTAAGCACCAACGATAGTAAGGCAAGGAGCTGAAACTCCAATATTCATTTAAACCCATGAGCTTGAATACTCAAAAGTGAGGATGGAAGGGAGGGTGGCTGGTTTGCTGTCACCATAGGACGCTTGTCAATCAACCCTTTTGGTGGTACCAGGAATTGAACTCAGGACCCTGCACTTGCTAGGCAAGCACTTATTCCACTGAGCTATCTTCCTGGACCACAACCCATTTTCTTAATAACCTGTAACTAAAAAGAGTCTTTTTAGTTACAGGTTATTTATCCTGCCTATGTAAACGATCATTAGATAATGAAATGCTAGCCATCTCTTCACCTGTGCTTTCCAAACAGTGTGTGAAGCACAACAGAATATCATCACCAAGAACTTTAAATGAGTCAGAAGACCTAAGTCACATTTTCTCCATCTCAACTTGGACATTTTGAGCCAGACTATTGTCAAAAGGCTGTCCCGTGCAGAGGAAAGTAAACGTCATCTTGGCCTCCTTCACACAGGTGCAACAACACTCCTCTCCACCCCTCAAGTGTGACAGCCAAAACTTCCCTGGAGGAAGATGCCTGCTCCTGCACAAGACCCAACTCACCTAGACACTGCACATCTTGGCCACTCATTTCAAAAATCTGTAAATAAACCCAGACACAGGTATGCCACCTTAAATGATTACCAACCACAAAGCAGCCTTGCCCAACCCCCATCCTCAGCATAAGCAATCTAATCAAGCCTCTAGATGCAACATCCAATTACAGGAAAGACCAAGGAAGGAGGAAAAAAACGATACCACAGGGAGGCAATGAGATTGTATGTGCGCATGCCCACAGGAAAACCTCACTAGTTGAAGCTATGGATTAAGAGATTTAAGAAATGAGTTGAGCACTATCATGAGGTGCACCTCCAGGCCCAGCTACTTGTAAGCCAGACCGTGTCTCCAAACCGGGGGGGGCGCCGGGACGGGGACTTGAAGGGAGGAGAGAGGGGAGGGGTGGGGAGGGGAGGGGTGGGGATGAGAAGGAAGGGGGGGGGAATTTCAAGAAACATCACCCATCTCATTAGGATTTTATTTTAATCTCAATCTCAATTTAAGCAAACTGCAAAAATCCACCCAAATTTAAGGAAACTGATTTGTGAGACAAATTTGAATGTTGCCTGGACAGTTTGATATTAGTAATACATAAAAATTTGAAAGGTATAACTAATAGTATTAATATTAAAATTATTGATCTTTTTTAAGGCCTTTGAAAGATATGTAACAGTTATAATGAAATTACATGACTTACCTTAAAATAGTGAGACAAAGTACTGGGTTTAATGAAAAAGAGCCATGAATGAATTTATGCTACTTACTCTCTTGCCTTCCTTTTTTGTGTTCAAATGCCCATTTTTGCCAAAATAATTTTTTAAACCATAGTATGATCTTTAACAGATTTTGCAGTTTAATTCAATTTCTATCACAAATAGAAGTAGCCTGTTTAGTGAAAAAGCATTCTCATGCTAGTGCAAGACCCAAAGGCAGGTATTCTCTGGAGTACTGGAAGTTACTGAGGAGCTCTGGACTTGGGCTTAGGGGCAGGCAATCTGGGAACAGCACTCTGCTCCAGCGCTCAAGCAGATCCCAGGTGCTGCTCCTGGACACCCACAGCACGCAGGCCCCACCCTTCCTGGAAGGACATGGCTAGTTCAATGGCATGCAGTAGCATCATTATGGTTTCTTGTTTTTGTTCAATCAAGAAAACCTTTGTAAGCTATTACTTTCCTGGCAGCCAAGGTGAAATGAAATAAACTCCAAATGGAAAGCATTAAACATAGTACTTTTTTTTTTTTTTTTGTAAATAATTCACATCCCTTAAAAGGGACACTTTAAAAATTCACCGATTTCACTAACATCTAATTACCTATCAAGAGTTTCTCATTTCAGCATTCCTGAAAACACAACACAATAACTGAACATGTGTACTAAATCTGCACAATTACTTTATAACAAGACAAATGATCCCCAAACTGAAGCAAGAGTTGTGTCACACTATCATCAAATTGTGACAATCGCATTTATTTAAATTACCGTATACACTAACTGACATAAACAAAAAGACCAAAAAACTTAACTTTCCGGTCACTCCTACACACTATAGAAAAAATTTTCAAATTTGCAATCCAGAAAGGAGACTGAAAAAGGACTGTGGCGCATCCTATCCACCTACAGGCTTGGCTGTCATCATTACGGTTGTCTTCACTAAGCCCAGCCCTCAGTCCTGCACACTGTACTTGCCTCCTGCTGCTCTATGAGCAACAATAAACAGTCAACAACAAAATCACATGGAGTCTGAGGAAAAATGAGTGAAGTACTTGGGAAAGGTCAAATCCAGAGCAAACTACTCATCAGTACAAATTCAATCTTTTATTGCTGGCAGTCAGTATACAGTTGCCAAAATGCAGGTTTTCTCTGTTCTCTAGTCATATTTATGTATGCATTTAGCTGTCTGTTTAAACTTCCATTTAAAAAAGCTTCAACTAGTTTTTTAAAAATTAGAAAAATTATTTTCCATCCTGCATCTTGGTGTTAAGAAACAAATTATTTTCAAACAAAATGTTATAAAATGAAAAATGCGTATCAACCTTTTTACACTTTTAAGTCCCATAAAGTAGACTCGCCATATCATATACACAGCCTAAGACTAAAAGAGAACGCAATGTTCGGCAACTTCCACTTTTTACTTACCAATTTATCATTTTCATTTGGCATTTCAAACACACATCTTAATTTAGAATCCATTAATTCATCAGGTTTTGCCTCTTTCCACTAAAAACAAACAAAACCAAATGTGAGACACAGGAGGCTTCACCTGAAGAGACATATGAAGCATGCGTATGGCGCGTGAGACGCTGGGAAGGTAATGGCCAGGCCAGGAGGGCACACGGCGAGCACACGGCGACACTCCAGTCATCACCCACCCTGCCGTTTACCCATCAAAGCCACAGAAACTTTAGCTGACCGTGTATCTTCTGTCAACATCTGATGAAATCATACTTGACAGCCCACAAAATTTCTTCTTGCATTTTAAAAGCTGAGTATTTCTATTAAGAATTAAACAGAACCAACAGCTCAAACTATATTCCCTGAAATAAAATCTGTTTAATTTCTATACTTACCACTGCTTCCATATCTGAAGTGTTTGGTGGAGCAAAAATTGTCTGTACCATAAACTTGTGTTTGCTCTTTTCATTTGGATCATAGTCAAAGGGTTGTAGCATTACTAAGTAAGAAGAAAGGACATGTCATATTGTTGCCTGCACGTTTATCATTCCCATTACCTATCACACAAGCTTTCAAAAAACCAAGATGAGTTCAAGCTACCACATACTGCATTATTTACAATGATGTTCTACAATTGACTTTGACTTTCAATTATTTTTAAATTGTTCACCTTTTTGATTTGCTAAGTCTCTTAACAATCCACAAATTAACAAATGAGTACTTTAAAAATAGGAATCTATGGCTGTTTCCTCTAAACTTATTAGTTTGTGAAAATTTTCACCTTTGCCAACACTGACCCATGTGTCTATAAGCATACATTAAATTCAATAAGCTGTTTATTAAAACAATCCATACAATCAATTTGTTTCACTTGAGTATTTAGTGATAATTCTAATTTAGATAACTAAAGTATTATTCCAAGAGAAATGTCTAGCGACTTAAAATCCCTTTCATTTTTAAAATAATTACCTTTTCTAAAATGTATTTTAAATAAACTGTAAGTTTATTTGATTAAATTTTATTCTAAGAAAAAAAAAACCACACACACACACACACACACACAAACACATACACAAAATCATACAACTTCCCAAAATATAGAACTTAAGAGTCCAAATAATTTTTTTTTTCTAAGCATTTAAGAGTTTCAGTAGCCGCTTAGGGCGTTTGTTAGGGTTTCATGTGGTAATATGCCATGCTAAACTTATATACATAAAACTAACAAACTAACAACTGTTAAACATATGCATATGGTATAGAAATTATTTCCCTAATATTTACTTATTCCTGAACTGTCAATATTTTCAAAAAGAAATAAATGCAATTAAATAACTGTAAGAAATATCAATAATTCAAAAAAATCTTACCTATAAGGTATGCCTGAGAAATCTATCCATCATTTAACAGGTTAACCCTAAGCAATACTCAAGCAGTGCATTTGTTTACATACTGACTGTCCCATGTGTAGCTCAGGCAGGGGTCACTTCAACCAGTTGATTTTTTTTTTTTTTTTTTTTGGTCTTTTTGAGACAGGGTCTCGCTATGCAATTGAGGCTGGCCTTGAGCTCACTTTTGTAGCCCAGGCGGGTCTCGAACTCACACCAATCCTCCTGCCTCAGCCTCCCGATTGCTGGGATTACAGGTGTGCACCACCACATCTGGCTCCTTCCTATACTTTATTTTACTTTTTTGTCTTTTTGAGACAGGGTCTCACTATGCAATTCAGGCTGGCTTTGAGCTCACTTTTTGTAGCCCAGGCTGTTTGCACCGATCCTCCTGCCTCAGCCTCCCGAGTGCTGGGATTACAGGCGTGCGCCACCACGCCCGGCTACCAGTTGATTCTTATATTGAATAAATTTGATAAAACTTTTTATATTTCCTGTTTTATTATCTTATAAAAATGAACAATAAAATGCAACATTTTAGTTATCTTGTACTCACATAATTGAACATGTAAATGGTCAACTCCCTCACAGTTTAAGAAAAAAAAAAAAAAATGCAAAGGGCCAAACAGAAGCAGCAAATACACAAGATAAAGAACCAGAGATAGGGGCCCGGCAGGATGGCTCAGTGGTCTAAAGCCCCTGCTTGGGAAAGCTTGGGTGGCTTCAGGGACCGTGGTTCGATCCCCGGCACCACATGCTGCACCAGCCCTGCCCTCGGGATGGGCTGAGCCGGCCATAAAAATGAGTGAATAAACAAATAAAGGTTCTGAAACAAGAAAAATAAATAAATAAAATTTTTTTTTAAATTAAAAAAAAAAAAGAACCAGAGATAAACAGAAAGCTAAGACAATTTCATTAACAGCCTTTACTGAACAACTGCTATCAGCTCATCACAATGAAACAAAGCTATGGATTAAAAAAATGATAAGGACAGGCCACATAGCTCAGTGGATTAAAGCGCCTGCTTAGGCAGAGCACAGCAGGCCAGGGTTCGATGCACGCTGGTGCCAGCCCCACCCCTGGAGTGTGCTGAAAGGGCGGCTGAGACAGGGTGATGCCACACACCTGTTATCCTAGCACTTGGGAGGCTAAACACAGGAGAATCATTACGAAGTGAGACCCTGTAGACCCTGTACTACATACATTTAAAAAAAAAAAAGACAAAATTAGGCATACTGATGCAGGCCCATAATCTCAGCTAGTTAAGGCATGAGGACCATAACCTTCAGGATGCATCCCTGAGTGTTCTCACTCCCCATGTTTCTTCGACAGTGGGAGCTGCTACAGAGAGGTTCTTCGCTGGGGATGTAGCTCAGCAGCATGGCACCTGCCTGGCAAGTGCAGGGTCATGAAATTTCTGCGAGCTCCCCTTCCCTTCCCCCCAAAAAAGAACAAGATCTCAGCCTGGGCCTGGTGGCTCACACCTATAATCCCAGCACTTGGGAGACTGAGGCAAGGGAGTTGTAGTGAGCTCAAGGCCAGCCTGAACTAAATAGCGAGACCTTGTCTCAAAAGGACAAAAAAAAAAAAAAAAAAAAAGATTCATTTGCTTTGACACAACCAAAAACGAAGCATTATACTTCTATAAACAAAAGAACTGGAACCTAGATAAAACTTTTCAAGTTGCATGTAACAACAGACAACAGATCTCACTATAAAAACACAGAGAATGCAATGAGCTGTAAGAATAAGGACTAGAAACTAAGTTTTTTTTTTTTTTTTTTTGCTTTTTGAGACAGGGTCTCACTATGCAGTTCAGGCTGGCCTTAAGCTCACTTTTGTAGCCCAGGCTGGTCTCGAACTCACATGGATCCTCCTGCCTCAGCCTCCCAAGTGCTGGGATTACAGGCGTGCGCCACCACGCCCGGCTGAAACTAAGTTTTAAATTAACAACAATTACTTACAAATTAACCATACACACCTGCAACACACAGGGTGAGGGGGAGAAATTTTCTCTTAACAGAGTACACATGGTAAGAGAACCTAAGAACATCTTTAAAGGCAAAGTCAAAACAAAAAGTATTACCCTCCCTCCAACGAAGCACTTTAAATAAATCAGATGAAATATAGTCACAAAAAGTCAAAATTCAAACTTGTGGTAAGTACCTGAAACAGTCACCGTCGACCCTGGGTCAATAATCCCACTGTTGGGCCTCACACAGTACCGGCGAGGTGCTGTAGTTTTCACTTTGAAACAAACTTTTCTATCTGATGGGTTTCGCAATTTAAGATTTGTAGTCACTACATCTGTGAAGGGGCCTGTGGGTTTTAAAAACAAAAGAGAAAAATTAATTGGAGCCACAGAAGGAAATGCATAATTCTGAACTATATAAATGTCACAATTTTATTAATGAATCGATTCTGTACACATACAAACATTGCCAAATAGCCAACAGTGGTAGTATTTCTTTCTCTAGCTCTTAAGGCTTATAAATGAGATGTACTGGCTTTTCATTTTATTTCCTGACCAGAATTGACAAAATGTCTACAGTAAACACAGATTATTTCTACTTTTTAGAAAAATGCTTTGGTACTTTCAATGTATGAAGTCAGTCTATAATTTTTACTCTTTCAGTATGCTCGTACCACACTACTAAGAATATCAGAACTCTTCAACCTTCTTTGAACAATGCCAAAAATCTTTCCACCAGAAGACACGACAGCCTAGAACAGTAGTGCTATTTCTCAATTAGACGTGAGCAACCTACTCACTTATTCATTCATTCAGTCATTCATTCGCTCGTTTACATACTTGGTAGGTGTTGTATATATGCTACAGATAAAAGGTTTTAATCTTTAAATTCTGAAGCCGCGCTTGGTGGCACACGCCTGTAATCCCAGCACTTGGGAGGCTGAGGCAGGAGGGTCGGTGTGAGTTCGACACCAGCCTGGGCTACAAAAGTGAGCTCAAGGCCAGCCTCAACTGCATAGTGAGACCCTGTCTCAAAAAGACAAAAAAAAAAAAGG
>PVJA010002041.1:0-51092 GCA_004027025.1 Myocastor coypus
TCTCTCTCTCTCTCTCTCTCTCTCTCTCTCTCTCTCTCTCGTCTTTTTGATAACAGGGTCTCACTATCCAGCTGAGGCTGGCCTTGAGCTCACTTTTGTAGCCCAGGCTGGTCTTGAACTCACACTGATCCTCCTGCCTCAGCCTCCCTGCTTCCCTAATTTCTTTCTCAGCATTGATAGCACAACATTCCTGAAAACCTTTTAGAATGCAGCCATGAATTCATCAGGTCCTGTTTACCCTGTTTACTCAAAGTCTTTGGCCAGCTCCCTTTTGCTTGTCCCTCCCTCCCCTCCCTCCCTCTCTCCCGCTCCTCACCCCGCCCCCCCACTTTGCCCTGCCCCTACCCTGTCTGCCTGCCGCTGGTCCAGCTGCTTCAGCTCCTCTCATGATCTTGACCTGCAGATCTTCCACAGTGGCAGTGGGCGTGCAAAGCCTGGACAGGAGTGAGGAAGCATTTTGGGAAAAGTACCAGTGTGCTGACATGACGAAGGCAGTGACAGTGGCCTATGGGGCAGTCTGGGTGGCCTGGGGGTCCACGCAGTAACAGTAGGTGAGGTGGGCTGGCCTAGATGGAACCCTGGGAGGCCAAGCTTCACTTTCCAAGCAAAGGGAGTTGCACAAGGACTTGGAGCAAATGGGGTCACCAGAAAGCAGGACTTAGGAGCACTGACCCAGTCTGTGTCCATGCACAGGTGGGTTAGAGCAGGCGGCCAGAGTTCCCTAAGCAGGGTGCCATGGAACAGCAGAGCCGAATAGCCCGACAGTGGGAAAGGAAGTGCGTCCAGGGGAGGTCAGCTGGGCTCGGGAACTGCAAGGGAGCAGTTAGCATCCTGAGAATCAGGAGCCATTCTTGGTTGCTGGCTAAGCACAGTAGTTAAGCACAGGGGCTCTGGAGCCAGAGTATGTCTGAGTCAGAGCACCCCAAGCTGGGACCAGGACACATTCTTTATTCGGTGCCTCAGCTTCTTTGTCCATAAAACAGGAAATAGTACTATGAAGATTGAATAGGTAGGTGTCAAGTGCTTAAAAATATTTACCAGGGCCGAGGAAATAGCTCAGGGACTTGAGTGTGTGCCTGGAAAGTGCAAGGTCCTGAGTTTGAACCCCGGTTCCACAAAAACAAAACAAAACAAAACAAAACAAAACAAAACAAAACAAAACACAAAACAAAACAAAAAAAGCCATACACATGAAATTAATTTCAAAGAAAGAAAATGTGATGAGAGAGAGAGATTGAGAGCGAGAGCGAGACAGACAGACAGACAGAGAGAGAGAGAGAGAGAGAGAGAGAGAGAGAGAGTTTCCTTCTTCTGCTTTCGTTCCATCCAGGCACTCGGCCTGCTGCTGCGCTCCCCACATCCAAGGCATGCCTCACGCCTCCTCCGTGTGTGCTGTCCAGAACGCCAGTCATTTCTGGAAACTCCCTCAGAGACACGCTCAGAAGAGTGGCTCACTCATTTCCTAGGCGTTCCTCAATCCAAGCAAGTTGGTCCTAAGATTAGTCGTCCCAGTGAGCTTCTTCCTCCGTGCACAACTGCCTGTCTGCCCTCAGATGACGTCATGGATGGCCCCTCCCCCGACCCAGGGGGAGGGGCGTAGCGTCCTTTCATTCCTCCTCTTATTGCAGAGTGAATCTCAGAGGGGTTGGGTAACTGGAAGAGCTGCAAATGAGACCCAATGTGCAAGGTCCTGACCATGGAAGACAAGGTCCGGACCATCCTCCCACCAATCCTGGCTGGGTTGGAGATGACTTTTTTGAATCAGAACTGTGAATACTTCTGAAAACCATAGCTCTCACAAAAGTTGGCAAAACTTGTTCTCACCTTACCCTCACTTAACAAAACCTGTATATTCTCTGCTTTGGTCTCCTTTTCTTATTCCCTGCATTTGGCAACAGAAGCACCTACAGGATAAGAGGGCGACCAGAGGGTTTAAGGGGGGAAACATTTTTGTGCATTCAGAGTTATGGAGACAGAGGCGCTGCGACACAGTGACAGAATCTAAAGGTAATGTCACCCACGTGGGAAAGTTGCCCGTTCATTTATGTTCCAAAATGCCTCATAGAATATAGACTTTGATAGCACATCCTTCCTAGTCTTGGAAGTTTCTATTTGCAACCCCGGGAAAAGTCATTGGAATTCTAGTGAGTGAATTCCAAGCTACGACTTCCAGTGTGACCTACAGTGAGGACAAGGACACTAAGGCGTATGCGTAGTCAGCAGCCAAGGGTCCTGAGTCCTGCTAGGACAATGGCTAGCCGGAGCAAAGACCTCAACCCAGGGCTGAAGAAGGGAGTGGGGTGGGGATGAGGGACTGGGAGAGTGGCGGGGTAGGCGAGTGCTACGTGCTGGGCGAGGTACGTGGTCTGAAATCACTGCTGCAATGTACAGAGAGAAGGGTACGCAGGAGGGTTAATCTGTTTAACACAATTTGAGGCAGCATCTAATATAATGGGGTCTGTGCTTCAGCTCCGATTTGCAATTTTCTATGCTCTGTGAAGTCCAAGCCTCTTGAGGCTATCTTGAGGCTTGGTCCCAGCTGACGGCATGGATCATGGCTCTTCCTTCCGCCTGGCTCACACATGGTTTTTGAGAGCTAGAGGGTTGGGATTACACTGCCCTGTGGTCTTTGCTTTGAAGACTACACATCAGCACCTTGGCTGGACTGATTTGCATTGCTCAAAGCCAATTGATGGGATACAGAAAAGTCCTAGCCAGCTCAGTACATAGCAATACATGAAAACAGGGCTGCATTAAGCCAAAATGGAGATAGTAGCTCTTCTTCCAAAAAGAGTTGTTCAGTTGGTCCTCCACAGCCTTTTGGGAGAAATAATCAATGACTACTTTGTTTCTGGATTTCAAGAAACATTTATTGATGAAGGTGGTAATATATTATCACTGACATTTGGCATCTTAAGTGACTTTTCTCTCATTGCTGGGAAAATACCCAACACAAGCTTAGGGAAGGAAAGGTTTATTTAGCTCACAGTTACTGGAGGTTTCAAGACGCTGCTCCTACTTTATAGGGCCTGGAGGAGAGGCTGGGGAGGTGCCATGTCTGGGATGATCTGCTTCATAACTCCGAGAAACCGCCGCCTTGGGCTGGGGTGCTGGTGAAGAACCTCTGAGGGCGCATGCTGTCAGTTTAACCATTCGCACCTCTCTTGGCCACACCCCCTCAAGCCCCGCCCCAGAAGCCGTGCGCTTGACAGCCTCATGATTTACATGAAGCTTTGGTGGGGGGAGAGAGACAACTACATACAAACCCTAACATTGGGCTAAACATTTGAGACCTGATTGCTAAAGTCCATCAAGTTCTTTGATAATCCAGTTTGTTGTTGCCACCTAGCTTATGGTTATAATTGGAAAGATATTTCTCCCACTCATGCCCTGTCTTGTTTTTCAAAGAAAAGTCCAGTGCTCATATGGAGGGAGACCCCTGAGCCACAGATGTAGGCTGGGGACGGGCCCTGACGATCCCTGCTTTCCTTACAGGGTTAGAGTATTTGGAAAGGCTGCTCTGTTCCAGGGCTATCCAGAGTCCTGTTCTCTGCAATGTTTCCTGAAGTCATTCATCATACCAGGTGCTACATGGGGAAAGGCCTCTGGGTCAGGTAAGATTCAGAGGTGTTGCTCACTCTGCACTTTCCTAGAAATTCATCATAAACATCCTGGAAGTCTTGCCTTAGTGACTCAGTAAAATATAACAATCGTGGGCTTAATTTTAGAGCTTTCTGTCAACTCAAGCCTAAGGCAGTTGTTGACAGTCATGCTTAGGGCAGGCCTGCTCACTTTTCTTGAAAGGGTTCAGCTAGTAAATATGCGAAGATTCTTAGGCTACATGGTTGCTGTTTTAGCTGCTTATTCTGTGTTATAGTTTTGTATTCTCCATTGTATGAGGAAAGGAGGCACTGAAAATATAAATAAGTGGATGTGGCCATTTCCAGTACAGGCTTATTTACAAAACCAGGAGGCAAACTGAATTTGTGTTATAGCACATTTCTTTGACCAGTGACTTAGAAGAAAAAATACAGGGACTGCAAATCACACTCTCTGGATTTGACTCTTGGCTTTAGTATTTCTTAGCTCTGTGACCTTAGGCAGTTTGTATGACAGTGTTGGATCTCCACGTCTTCACCGGAAAAGTGAGAACGACAAAAGCACTCATCTCATATGGTCATTGTCGTTAAGTGACCTGTGTAGGTAAAGCACTTTGTAAAGAGCTTTGTGTATGAGAAATGTTTAACGAGTATGAGAAAGGATAATTTTTTTTTTTTTTTTTTTTTTTTGTGGATTTAGTACAGGGTCTCACTACACAGATCAGACTCGTAGTGATCCTCCCGTTTTCAGCCTCCCAAGTGCTGGGATTACACCACATTCAGTCTCAGTTGACATCTCAGTGCACCCCCCCTCCCGCCCCAAGGGCAGGGCCAGCACAGCCTGTCAGGGATTGAACCCTGGTCCCTGCATCTGCCTAAGTAGGCACTTGAATCTGCTAAGCTAGCTGGCTGGCCCCAGTAATATAATTTTGATATGGTGCTTATATTGGTTTTCTGAGACCTTGCCATGATTTGGATCTGGTTTTTGCTTGTGTCCAAGTGGTTCCTAGGCTGGAAGCTTGGTTACATTGGGAGAATGGTCACATTGGGAGAGATGGAACTTCTATGACTTGCGAGAGGGTGGTGAGTCATGGAAAGCACTGGGAACGTTGCCTTTAGAAAGAATTAATGCAGGGTCCCAAGAGGGCACATAAAAGAGCACACTGTACCCCTGACTCCCCTGGCTTCCTGTCCTGTGGTGTGGTCTCTCCTCTCCTATTGTCTGGCCACATTACCATCCACCATACTGTGACCTAGCCATGCAGGCCCTCACCAGGGCTGAGAAGATGTTTGTACCAAGCTCTTGCATTTCCAGAACCCTGAACTAAATACAACTTTGTTTCTTTGTAAAAGTACTCAGCCTCAGGTGTTTTGTTATAGGAATGGAAAGCAGGCTAACAGAGGCCTCCTGATAAACCTGTGAGGAAGCTGGAGATCAGGAAAGTTAAGTGACTTGCATCCTCTTCAAAGCCACCGAGAGTTGGGGTTAGTCGATGTATCAGAAGGCTCATTGTGTCCCTGAGAATAGAGAACAACGTTCACAAGGGCTGAATGATGGGAGCGGAGCATCTATTCAATGCATACTCAAATAGTTCTTTCCTTTTTCTCAGATACACCTGGAACATTTGAAGGCACGTGGCTGGTTTCAGAGCCCAGAATCAGAACAAAGTCGAAGCCTCAGAATAGCTCAATTTCCCCATGAAACTTATTACTGAGTTTGGAAAATTATGCTGAGAGGGACCACATATACCAGATTGTGTCCTATGTCAGGGTCTTGGAGTCTGATTTCTCTCCAAAGCACGCAGCATTGATATTTAGATGAAAATCCTCTATTCCTAGGTTAGGTCCCTGGCTCTGCTTAAGGACTGTAATCTAACTAGTCAACTGTCATTGAAATCCTCCATTTTAAGCACAAAATTTGAAGGGCAAGAAGCACCAAGTAGGGGAAGGTATATAAGAGCTCCGAAGCCAGACAGATTGTAATTCAAATCCTACCTCTTTTACTTTCAAACCATGGAAGTCATTTACATTACTGGAGTCTAATTCTTCACAGTTGTAAAATTAGAAGAATTTGCTGCCTGGCAATCATCAATGCTAGGTGGAATTGGTAATATTTGTGGGATATTTTCCCCACTGACTGGTATAGATTAAGTGTTCAAAAGTAGTTAGCTGAGAAAACAATCTTGAAACAAAAGTACAAAGGTCAACACAAGTCTAGAGACACGATGGCTTTGCAGGAGTAGGAATGATCCAGAAGGTATATGGAACAGCTCTTGTTTTTAACAGAGAGCAGTCTAGCAATTACAAGACAAGTGATGCCATGCAGGCTGACACTTCCAAGGGACTCCTTAATCAGGTCAATGGTGTTTCCCCAGGGTTGTATAAACTTGGCCTCTGCTCCACCCATCACATAGCAAGCCTCTTGAATCTGAGATGCTCTCTGGGCAACTTCTGTTCCTTGGACTTAGGTTGAACCATAGCGGAAGTTTCACAAAGGTTTAGCAGATTTGTTGAAGAATGTTACTCAAAGAACACACCCTCTGGCCAACATAAAATCCTCCTAATTTTGACTCAAGTTTATTCACTCCCCTCTGTGTCTTGCTAAGCTGATTAATAACTTTACTATCAAAAATTGGAAGTCAGTAATTTAGAAATTCCTTTGGGGCCTCTCCTTTACGTGAGTCCATTTCCAATTCTTTTATCTTGTTTTTTTTCTTTGACACAGCTTAGAGCTTCATTTTTGATAGGTGTAGAACCTGTAAGATCCGACTCAGCTGGAGTGCTTGTGGGATGAATAGGGTAATAATTCTGGAGCTGCTGCAGATAACACACAAGGCAGGAAATCCAATTATAAGTAATTAGTAATCAGCCCAAGATTCTTTAGAAAATGGCTTGGTATTGCCTTTTGGCTATGGACAACAGAATCTAAATAAGAATTAGTTTGAAATAAGCTGACTACTCATTTATATAATTATTTATGTTTCCCAGGACACTCTCAGAGCCAGGCATTCAACCCCAGCACCCTTAGGTAGAAGAGTTGTAGATGCCAGAATGTACCTTGTACGTAGTGGGTGCCTGGTTTGGGTCTAGGCTGAGGCACCCTCCGTGTTGTTTATCTGACACTGAGACTTATGAAGTCTTCCTAGTGTTAAGTGAAGTGGATTAGCCCCATACAACTCAAACAGTAGTCCACAGCTCTCTCTCATTTCTATTTCTTTCCATCCATGGAAACTTTTCAAAAAAGAAATAGCTTTATTGTCATGAAGATATTGTGCACATTGAAAAGCCTCACAAAATTATGGAAAATAGAAATCACCTTTAATTCTCCACCTCAAGACGATGGTGAACTCAGATTACATCTTTTGATCAGTTTGTCTGTTTCTGGGTGTCTTACTCTAATTCTGTTTAGAAAAATAAGATCACCTATATTCTGTTTTGTAATAGGATATTTGCCTCTTTGTAGGGTTTCCACTAATAAATGTAGAATTTATCTTCATTTTAAGAGGCGGCAGAGTAATATTCCACAGGCTGTATGCTGGCATTTTATCATTGTTTCAAAATAATCTCATCCCCGCTTTTCATACTTGTGACTGCCATCGTGGTCATGGATGGGGACCATTTGACCCAGTTTGTGCAGGCAGAAGTCATTGAGACAATGACCATCTTCTCAGTACATAAGTAGCACTGGAACATTTGGATATTTACGGTCAAAGAATGAACTTGATCCTGGCCTCATTTAATAAGTAAAATAAAAGAGCAATAGATTATAGACCCAAATGGTGAATCTGATCACATACAGTTTCAAGGAACAAACTGGGAGAAAATCTTTTTTGACTTTGGGTAGGCATGGACATGGGCAGAAAATGAACACAAAAAAAAGATGAACTGTAGAAGAAATGATGGGCGAACTGATCACCGAGAGTGCTTTTAAGAAGTCATGTAAAGCCTCACTGTGGGGGGGCTAGGCAGATAGCTCAGCAGCGTAAGCACCTGTCTGGCAAGCACAAGGTTCTGAGTTTGATCCTGCTACCACACACACACACACACACACACACACCCAACAAAAACAACAGCAGCAATAGAAGCAACAACAACAATAAAAAACAAAGAAAACCCTACCAGATAAGTGAAAAGTTCATCCATAAATAAGGACAAAATAACAAAGCAAGTATCCGATAAGGAACTTATATGTGACTATATAAAGAACTCTTCAATTCGAAAAAGAAAAGACAACACAAAGCAGTACTAAAAGTATTGCCAAAAGACTTGGCAGTCACTTCATTACGGAATCTAAATGCATCCCGAATGAGCACCTGCACATGTGCTTAACATTACTGGTTATCTGAGAAATGCAAATTAAAACGACGAGATTATCTCCCACACTGATGAGACTGGTCAAAAATGAAAACAAAACAAAACAAAAAAAATAAACAAATAACATCGTAGCACCACGAGTAGACAGGTAAGGGCACACACAACCATATAGAAGCACTCTGGCAGTTATTAGACATGCAAACCACACTCTCATTCCTAGCGAGTTGTGCAGAAGACCTAAAGACTTACGTGCTCACACAGAGACTTGAGTGTTGCAGTTTGCCCTGAGCGGCACCAAGTTGTAAACCTTCCAGATGTTCATGGCTAAGCAAACTGTGGTCTGTCCACTTGACGGAATGCTGCTAGCAGGACCAAGGGAAGACCCGTGAATCCATGTTTTCACCATGGATGAACCTCAGTCCTTGTGGGTGAACAGGCCAAACACCACAGATGTCATGTTGCATTATCCCATTCACATGAAATTCGAAAAGGACAGGACCTATATTGACAGTTAATCAGCAGATATAAGGACATAGGAGAAGGGTAGAGACTCAATGCAAAGAGGTGTGGCAAATTATTTTGGGAGTGGCAAGTTTTTCTATGGTACGATTTTTGTAGTGATCATATGATGTGACACATTGTCAAAAGTCATGTAAATGTGTATTTAAAATGAATGGATTTTATTGCAATTTATTTATTTATTTATTTATTTATTTATTTATTTATTTTCTACAGGGTCTCACTACTGACTCATAGCGATCCTCCTGTTTCCTGCCTTCCAAGTGCTGGGACTACACACGCGTGCTACTGTGCCTGGACTCCATCGCCAGCTCAGCGCACCCCAGAGAGGGGCCGGCGTGGAAGGTAGGGCTGGGAACAGAACCTTGGCCCTTGCGCTTCCCTGTGCAAGCGCTTAGTCTGCTGAGCTATACTGCTGGCCCTTACATACCATTTAAACTTCAGCAAAGGATTAAACAACAGTAAGGTATTTCTGTTTTGAAATCTAGCCAGGGGATGTTTTATGGTTCTTGCTCTTATGAAATGATTCACAGAGACCTACAGGTTCAGGACTCTGGAGTCATCCACCAGGAATTTCTTAAGAGGCAGACCATCCATCATTGCATCCGTAAGAATCTACAGTTCCACATTGTTGCTAAGATTGTGATTCTCTTTATGGTAACTTATCAAGGCCTAACTGTTTGGTCAGAGGAACTGGAGCTTTTCCCTGCGACTGGGAGTTGGTGGTTAGCTATGCAGGTGAGCCGTCAGCGCTGCGGTGCCTGCCTTGGAGTTGTGTCGAACCTGGTTTCCAGAGCATTCTGGAGATCTGGGAGGGCGCAGTGGGCATTTTCCCGTGATATGTGACAACGTGGCTGGTGTCCCTTGTGTGCACCCCATTTCCACTATGGGTTTAACCCCATTTTTAAAAATCCTTGTCAGTCACTAATTTCAAGGTAAACTATTCAGATATGTGGGTAATGAATTCTGAGGGTGTAAGCTTTCTTGACCTGGGACCTTATTTTCCCCTTTCAATTTATCCTTTTCACAGCTTGATACACATCAGTACACATCAGTGGCACTAAATAAATAAGCCATAATTAATACATATTTGGCTCTTGTGCTGTTTATTTTTCTCTTCTGAAATTCTGATTAGAATATGCACCCCACCGTTCAAATATTTAGAACACTAAACTGGAGGGACTTCGTTGGCCCCCCTTCTTTCCTGTTTCTTAAAGTAAACCAATTATCTTAACTAGAGGAATGGCATTATCCCAGGCCCCTTCAATTTGGCACCTTCATAATTAGATGACAAAAAATAATAAATTTGTAGAAGCAATGGTTATGTGACCACATCACAAATTCATGCTTAGGAACAAAGAGGTTTCCTAGGGATATTTTGCCTCTGGAAAAGCCCTCCCAACTGGCAGAGATGTGTTGTCCACAGGAAATCTTGAAGAACAAGTCTCAGGAAATACACATGAGTGGTCCTTCTGAAGTCACCAGTGTGTGTCACCAAATGAAAGCAAGGATACTGCAATAATGTCTAGGGAAGCTTCATAAAAGAACTCTCCTATCTCCTGGTGACTCAGGAGGAACTGTGTATCTGATACAGTTCTTCAAGCAGAAAATATTTATTCAATAATTACTATGCAGGAAGCACTCCGTGCACGTCATGCAATCTTACAGTTTAGGAAGCAATATTATCTCCATCTCATGGAGATAATGGGTAAACTGAGGCACACAGGTGCAATAACTTGCTCGAAGGCTGGCCACCAGTAAGTGGAGGACTGACTCCCAGTCTACCCTGTGCCCCAACTGCCTTCCTAGCCATGGGTCTCCCATTTACCCACCAACCGGTCTTGCAGGGATCTGGTGCCATATTGCTGTTCACTGCTCGAGTTGGTGAAAGATTTAGTTTCCAGCAGCCGGTGATCAGAGTGGCAGTCAGATAATTAACTTGTCTTCCCTGAAGGAGCTTTGCTCATGGGACCATCTTCGAAAGGGACATGAAAAGACACTTGGCAAATTGCAAAAGGAAATAACACTTCAAAATGAAAAATTGATGACCATTTATCAGCTGTGGGCCACGGCGGAGCAGCCCCATGCATTTACGGAAATCAGTTACACAGAGTTGGACTGGTGATGAGAATGTGAGCCTGCCTTGACTCTAATCTTCTATTTAAGCAGATGTGATTTTCCAGTCATCACATTACCAGAGCCCTGGATGGGCTCCTTCCTTGAGGCATTTTATTTATTTATTTTTTGTCCCTGTTTTCATAATGAAATGTAACAGGGCATCCTAGCAGGTATTTGCCATGTGTGGTTACAAGCTTTTAAAACGATTTCTTTCTGATCTAATTGAATGTAAAACCCAACTTGGACATTGAAGGAGGATGTATTAGAAGGGAGTTGAATCTGTCCCTTGTGAAATCTTATGATGGTGGCAGTAGGGAATGGAGTAACCTGAGGCTTTGTGGCCTGAGGATTAGGAAGCATGAGCGACATTCCTGGTTGACAAAGGAAAGGTAAGTTTAGAGGTTTCTGGTGAGTGACATTTTCCTGTTTGCTTTGTCTGACTATGAGTAATGAGAAGTAAGGCAGAAGAGTCCTATTGGTGGGTTCCTAGGGTGGACTTTAAGAAGTGAGAGTGTTCTACACGTAGGACGGTGAGACGCATAACTGTATACAGAAGTTGAAAAGATGTCTATGAAGGGTATGAATATGGGATATCTAGACTTGCATAAAAATTCATGAAGATGGATAAAGACTCAAAATTTTATTGGTTGTATATTTTATGGTACTGTTACTATTATTATTTTTTGCATTTTAATAAGTGGGGAAGCATAATACTAGCCATGACAACTTCAACTTCTGGTTAACCTAGCCATCCATCCATCCATCCATCCATCCATCCATCCATCCATCCATGCATCCACCCATGCATCCACCCATGCATTCACCCACCCATCCATTCATCCATGCATCCATGCATCCACCCACCCACCCACCCACCCATTCATCCATGCATCCACCCATGCATCCATGCACCCATCCATGCATCCATCCGCCCACCCATGCATCCATCCATCCATGCATCCATACATCCATCCAACCATCCATCCGTTCATATCATGGCTTATGTTTATAAGTCTTCGCACAGCTTCATATAGTCATAAGATGGTGCTTTTAAGAGGTGGCTTAACCTAGAGACAGTAATGCTGGGATTAATTCATGGTGCAGTGCTAGGATTTAGGACACTAGGATTAAGGTGTGTGATTACTAAATTAGTCCTTTGATTGGTTTGGCACCTGTCCAGGTAGGCTAGATAGAATATAAAACGGACAGAAAGAAGCTGCTATTGTTGTTTGCTGCCATTCTGACTTTTGCCTTTTGCCTGTCACGAACTGTTTTTCCTCTGCAATGCCCCTCTGCCATCTGCCACCCTGTCTTGGAGTCAGCCAGCTAAAAACTGAAACCTCTATACTCAGTGAGACAAATAAACCTTTCCTTCTTTAACTTTGGGTGTCAAGTATTTTGTTTTGGCAACAGGAAAAGTAAATAGGACACCATCCTTTTGATGTACTTAACTACTGTCTGACTTTTTTTTTTTTTGTCTGAAGCACTGCAATGTTTTCTTAGGCATGCAGAGCTTTGAATGAGCTAATCAATTATGTGACCCCAAGTGACACCCAAGCTTTCCCTTACCCTCACTGCCTCTTATCCTGTAGGTAATTTGTCTTCTCAACAATCTGGCAAAGTCCTTCTGGTTGCAATCATGGAGTCCTATGTGGAGACTGGCATCAACTAAGTCAACATGCAGGGGGCCCAGCTTGATGGTGCAATTGCCTCTGGAAGATTCCTTCCTGTGCAGAGCCCTTTTAGATGCCTGTTTCTTTTGTAGTCTGTGGAGCCTGTTGCATGATGGGAAAGCCATTAGCCTTCTGGGCCCAGGTTAAACTTGATGACCTTGAGGGTCCTTTACAGCTTAAAAATATCATGACTTTATAACATGTATGAATTTCTAAGGTACAGATGAAGTGATTTCCTGGGGTCAACTGAGGGACCAAAGAAACTGGATTGTTTGGTATGTTAGCTCTACCAGCCGGCGCAGTTTTCAACATGGGAGGTATTTGGCACGATTGTAGAATCTGCTTTTGCATGTACAGATCTCATAATGATCTGTGTGTCTACGGATATCTCACTCATAGAAGCCAGGAGGGCGGGTTGTCGCAGAAGTTTTGAATTTCTCGCCTCACCACTGTGAATAGCAAGGGCGCTTCTCTGTTGAGCAACTGGCAGTGTCCTCTGGGCTCAACCTGATGCGTCGCAACAAGAACAGGAGTGAGAAGCAGATCACGGCAGCAGTCCGAATGGCTGAGCAGAAAATGGGCCGTTGTGAAGGCATGCTGCAGTCCTCTGTGGACCCACAGCAAAGCCAAGCAGTGGGCCAGTTTTGCTCTGGTGACATTTACTTCCTAAGGTAACCTGGTGTTATTATTTTGTGGTTTGTGGCTAACCTTTGATGTGTCATTTGGGTCACTGATTTGACCTCTCTGAACTTTAGTTTCTTTTCCCTTCCTTCCCCACTCTCTTTCCCTCCCTCCCTCCCTCCCTCCCTCCTTCTCTCTTTCTCACTCTTTCTGTCTCCCTCTCTCCCTCCCTATGTCTCCTCCACTTTCCTCTCTCCTACTCTCCTTTTCCCTCTCCCTCGTGTTGGGGATTGAACCTAGAGCCACTGTACTAAGGTATAGCTCCAACTCCTTTGAATTTTTTCTTTTTTAGTTTTTTAGACAGGGTCTTGCTGAGTTGCTCAGCTTTAGCTTTTGTGCTTAGCTTCCAAGAGGGCTGGGATCACTGGTGTGCTCTACTAGTCCCAAACTTCAGCTTCTCAACTCCTTCGTGATGCAGTGATGCTACCTACATCATAGAAAGATGGAGCTGACCAAATTGTTACTCTAACGACTTTGTGTAAGTCACTGAACGCCACCCCCAGTACCCGGTGCGTGTTCTCCTGGGTGCTGCTGTTCTGGCATAAGAACTGAGTCTCCCAAATATATTTATAAAACACCAGGTGAGAGGCTGAGTATTGGCTTCCCTTGAATCTTGGCTGTGTGACACTGAGGCTAGGTGACCCTGTATGCATCACTTAACCTCTTCAAGCCTTAGCTTCCTTATCGGAACAAGAAAGGATGACAGCGGACGCTTCCTCACAGGGGTTAGTAAAGATCAGGGGTTGGTGTACAATGCGAGTCTTAGCTGAGCGTCTGTCTCAGAGAAAGAGCTTGGACAGGAGCAGCTCTTGTGATTAACCCTGAACATAACGTGACAGTGGACTTCGTCTTCTGCCCACATTAGGACTTTGATGTTTTGCGTCCAGTTCAGCCAGAGAGGGAGCAGTAGCCTACAGGTGATGGAGCCTCACGGAGGCTTTGCTTTGTGTGGTGGGTTTGGCGTGGGGACGATGGGCTCTCCCACAGGGACTGAGCTTTGAAGAGGGCAGGAGAGGCCTCGCTTTCAGATTTCTTCTCTCTAAATGCAAAGTAGAAAGGGCTGGGGAGATAGCTCCATGGCACAAGTGCCTGCCTGACAAGTGCAAGGCCATGAGTTCGAATCCCAGTCCTGCAAAAATAAACAAATAAAATAAAATGAAGATAAATGCAAAGTAATGTATGTGTTTGGTAAAATATTTAACAGTGTAGAATTGGAAAACAAACACTGTCTTCCCACTGTGGTCTCCCACCAATTCTCAAAGCAGAAAATACATGGGAAAGAACCAGAGGAGAGACAGTGTAAGACTCACCACAGAAAGGAACTGTCGGTGTTCGCAGACAGAGAGTGTGGAGCACCGCGACTGGATCATTGTACACTGCCTATTTGTACAAAATGATCATGTTGGGTCCCCCGGAATGTCTGCAGTTAAAAAGAATAAAAACTAGAAAAACAAAAACTAACGAAGGCAAATAGCGCACCATTGTGAGTGGTTTAAGTCTCCCCACAGCCCCTTTCCCGTGCACTGAGAACCATTTCAACGATTTTAATTCAGTAAAGCTCACATCACTTATTCTAATTTTCGTCCCTTTCTGCAGGGATCCCGCTGCCTGTGTTTCTGCAGTCTGATTAGCTGCAGAGTCCTAGATGGCAGGCATCTCCCTAAGCCGTCCCTGTACACGATACAAATGAAGAAGCTGGGAAGAGGTGGTGGAATGCTGCCTCTTCCCTCCCATCTTGGCGTTTTATTTGCCCGTGTTTGTCTTAGTGCTGGAAGGCTGGCAGCAGAATGGAGCTTCTCTTCTCTTGGCACCCGTTAGGGTGGGGAGGCAGGAGGTGCTGTGGAGCACACCACAGCCATCGAGTGCAGGGGCTGCCAAGCGAACCACACCCACAGCAGTACCTGCAGACCGAAGTCGGTGACCCTTTCTAAGTAATGACTTTGATGAACCGCCAACGTATGGTAGCTTTCATACCAGGAACCCTTGGCCTTATTTTACTGACTGTGTCCTAATGGAGCATGATAGTTAAAATTTTACACTTTGGTGTAGGTGTGGCTTGGGGTCAGTCTTGTTACATAGTAGCTCTGAGGTTTTCTGAAAGGGACTTAATCTTGCCAGGCCTTTGTGTGCTCTTCTGTAAAAGGGGCGTGAGTATGGCTCTCATCTCTCAGGGGGTTGGGAGGCTGCATGGGGATGATGGTTATGAAAGAGTCCGTGTGGGGCTGGGCTCACAGCAGGGGTTGAGCACAGGACAGGCGTTCTTTCAGAGTGAGCATTACGCCATCCGGGTCCACAAAGCAGTTGGAAGATGATACCCCATGCCATGACGTGGACGGCTAAGCTCTACCACCATCGTGTCTGCCACACCGTCTTGCACCCAAGATGGAGTGCATTGGAAGACAATCAAGGTATCTCTGCTCTGGGGTGGTTTACAAAGTCCTGGGGAGGAGAGGCGAATGGCCACGCCCAACAAAAATCTCTGAATGCCACGTGGAAGCTGACAGGCGCAGATGGGGTGCACACCTTCCTGGGGTGCAGGCGAGGGAGCACGGCGGTTGCTGTTCGTTCTCAGCTCTCCTCTTCTTTCCTCCTTCTCCAGCAGCACGGGCTTTTCCTTTCCTGTCCCCAAGGAGTCGTCTGCTCACCCTGGCCAACGGAAGTGCTTTGTTGTATTCTTCCCTGTGTTCTACGTTTTAAATTGGTTCTCGGTGTTTCCTAAACAATGGACGTATTTTGCATAAAAATCAGGAACTCTGGCTTCTCTGGAAAGTGGTCACTGTGACTATGAGCCACCTCCTTTCTGGGTCTCATTCTGCCATCTCCTTTTCCTGCCTGTCCCACAGCCATCATGCATGTCACCTGCTGGGACCCTGCCCCTGTCCCCACTGGTTGAACACACACCTCCCCTTTGCTCCGTGAACGGCTGCTCGCCTGTCCCTTCCTCCGCGCCCACACTCCGGCTGCCTTCCTGCCTGAAGCCTGGCTTAGGCGCCTCGCTCCCCCTTGGTTCCTCTCTTCTCCTGTCTCCGGTTTGGTAAAAGTCTTCTACCTGGTCAGGGGAGAACTGTGCTCCAAAAATGCTTTGTGTACCTATCAAAAGATGACAGTAAGAACTAGTTGAATTACTTCCAAATCCCCTTACTGCTGGCACACGAGGGGACACCACTCCTGTGGCCGTTTGTCCTCCTCTCATGTACAGCATGAACGCAGGAGTAAGTTTGCGTGCACTTGTCGAGAATCATTCAATTCACCACTCTCTCTCCCACCAGACTACTAGATTCAGTTCACTTCTGTATTTACTGAGCCTGGCACAGGGTTGGGCCCCCTGGAAGTGCTCAATGAGATTTATTGGGTAAATGAAAAACGAAGTAGTTCGGATATATCCATCACTTGAGAAATCGCACCGCACAATTGGCCAAGTTGATTTGGAAACAGAAGGCGTCTGAATATTTAAGGTCTTCCTGAAAAGATGGGAAGTATAAAGCCAATTCCTGATTTCTCCTAAAGGGAAAATTAGAAATTAGGTGGGAAATTTGTACCCTTGGATCAATATATGGCAAAATTTCAGGGGCGTAACCTTAAAACCTGAGCAATTAACTTGGTTTGAAAAGGTCAGCAGCAGTTGTGTTCTTCTCAGCTGACAAGTTGAGCTGTCCAGCAGAACTCTGCTGAAATTAGAAATATCTTTGGCAAAGTTAATCAGTCCTCTTTGTGTTGTCATAGTGCAGGGCAGGTGGATTTTATGATTCCAGGCTATGCAGAGGGGGGCAGGTAGGCTTTCTTATACCATTCCAAATGTAGCAGGGGAAAGTTGCCTCTGCTACCCGAGAAGCTAACAGTAAACACAGTCGTGATGTCCTGAGCTTCTGCTCTGCCTCGGTTCTGATTCCTTGCCATATATAGCCCTCAGGCTTTCTGTCCTGGGGAGCTTGATAGTGTTCACGTTCTGATTTCAGGCAGAGGAAGCTTAGATTTACCCACGTTTGTTTTTCTGGCCATCCGCAGTCACAGTTTAAGAGAGGAAGCTTTTAGAAGATAAAACCTGGATTGTCCTATCCTCTCATCCTTGACCTGTTGAGTTTTGGGCTGAGGGAAGTGGACCTCGGCTTGCAGAGGGAGAGCCAGCGACTTGGAGTGCTGTGTAGAGTTTCATAAAGTGTGTGTGTGTGTGTGTGTGTGTGTGTGTGTGTGTGTGTGTGTTAGGAGGAAGGGGATAGAAGAGAGGAGGAAAGTGTGGATTAAGACAAATAAAATGAAACAAACCATGCGTGAATGGTGAGCGCTTTCTCAACCTCTTCCTCCTACTGATCTTACCTTAGTCCTTGTCCCTTTAATTTCCTGGTGTTCATGGCTTTGGAATAGAACAAGTGCTAGTCAGTATGGGTCAAAGAGACATCCGAAAGGAGGCTGGGAGGGAAAAAGAGCGAGGGAGGCCATCATCTTTCCTGAGCACTTGTTTATGCTGCCATAGCAAAGATCAGGGATGGCGCCAGGGAGCAGTTATTCCTCACAGCTGTGGAGCTGGCAGCCCGAGGCTCCGTGTCTGGTGAGGGGTTGCTCTTCTGGGTCAGAGGTGGCCTCGTTTTGCTCTGCATTCGTGGCAAAAGGACCAAACAGTCTCCCTGGAGTTTCTTTTATAAGGTCATATTCCCGAGGGCTCTGCCTTCGCAGACCTTCTCACCCATGAAGGGCTGCACCTCCTAAGGCTGCTGTCTCGGAAGCTGAGATTTCAACATGTGTTTGAGTAAGCATGGACATTCAGACCACGGCAGTAAACACTGCTGTGAGGAATTTTGCATTAATATTTAAGTTGGCTCTTCCTAGAATAGATCGGAGTGACAGAAAATCACAGGTGGAGAAGAGCAGGGACTTTGGAGCCAACAGGGAATCAAGTTCAAAACTCAGCTCTTTTCACCTATAAGCTGGGTGACCTGGGACAAGATACTTACCTTCTTTGTGTCTCTGTTTCACCTTCCTGAGAAAGAGGCTTGTTACCTCCTGCGGGGTTGTTGTTAGGACAAAGATATTGTTGAGAAGTCTTTAAAATAGTAATTGAACTTCTACTGCTCCCCCCCCCCCCGGGTATAGAGAAGTTATTATTTTTATACAACTTATCATTTTAGAGAGAAAAGGACCAAAGGAGAAAAAGACAAAGTAAAGGTGTATTACATGTATGATGGGGCAAATGGTGTAGGTTATAGGAACAGAGAACAGCTTCCGGCCCAGAGTCCAGGTGTGCGTGTGTGGGGGCTGACTTGGGCGTGAATCAAGAATAATCCAGGAGTGATGAGAAGGGAAACTATGGAAGACTTGGAGGTATGGCTTGCAAAACACGGTGCACGTCGTCCCTGCCACTATTCCTGTCCAAGTCCTTAATGGGCATCTCCACTGTGTACAGTTTAAGTGTCTCCATATTAATGTGTTGATGTATGCAGTCTTTAATTTTTGATTTCTTGGCACTCGAGCAATTCCCTCCTGCGAACGACCACTCCAGTTTCTAATTGCTCCTGCAAACAACCTCGGAGTCACTCTGAATTCCCTCTCTTCTCTTATGTTCCACCCATCCTATGATGGCTGCACAGTGAGGCCCTTCTTAACATGCCCTTTGCCACAGACCTGTGCTGGAACACTGCCTTTTCTCTCTGAATCACTTTCAGTCTCTCTGGGTCCCCCCGTCCCCACCTCCCCACTACGCAGTCTCTGCATGCCAGCCTGGGGCCACTCTTCCAAGACAAGTTGGATGAAGTCAGCTTTCTGCCCAGCATCTCGCCATGACCCCAAGTCAGGACTACGCTGCCACCTCTGGCCGCTGGTGCCCCTGACTCCCTCTCTCTCTCCCTGCAAGCCCTCTACTTGCTTGCTGTCTCTGCTGCTGCTGAGATCAGATGCAGCTGCAGGTCTTTGCTTCCTTCTTTTTGCTGGAGAGACAAATGTGCTTATTTCCTCATGCAAACTTTTCCTCAAGGGTCAAGGGTCCTCCTGGCCCTCCTGTGTCAAATGGGTCCTCTGTTCTGTTACTTTCCACATCTTTCTTCATGAAGTCAGTGACCAGCTGTCCTGGCAGGTCTTCACATACTGTCTCCTTCAACCACAGTCTGACCTCCATAGAGTGGAGGATTTGCCTATTCTAGTTTCCCATTGCATCTATAGTTGGTATGTGATAGGCACAGGAAGAACTTCTGGATGAAGCATGCCACTTGGGTCACTCTGGGGACCGTAGACTGGCTGTACTCTTCTCAGGTCAGTCGGATGGTCATCCCCATAGACCAATGCTGTGGATTCCCCTGGGACATCCAGCTTTCAGTCACAATCACCGGAAGCACAGTGGGAAGAAACCCATTCGAGACATGCCCTGACCCATGCATTTGCCCTGACCTCTGGGCTGGGCAGGGATAAAACGGTGTTGGTCTGTTGGGTGCAGGCCACTGGAGAATGCCTCGAGAGTGGTGTCCATGTCTATCTCTGTTCTCCTTTCCAACTCAACTTCCTTTCTCCATAGGTCCTGGAGGACACCAGCCCCTTAACACTGTTCCAGCTGTGCAGACGCTTTGTCTCTAGTCTTAGAGAACATGGTGGATGCTCTTTCACGGGGCTGTGCTTCCCATCCACGTGACAGGGACATCCTCATGCTCATCACAGGTGGATCTGAAGCCTGGTGTCTCCTGGCATTTCCCAGCAGACAGCGTTGGTGTCCTGGGAAGTGGAAGAAAGCATTATGAGGTGCTATGTGGAGGAGATTCATTATGATAGCTATTTCTTTTCATGTGCTTCAGTTTCCAAAGCATGGTTTATGGCCATCTTTGGTTGGAGGTAGGGGTCAACAGTGTGGAGGAGCCCACCGTAGCCAGTCGATAACCCAGGGTTTCCCCACAGGATACCTGCAGATATATTCCCAAATGATTGTGCCACAAAAGAAGATTGGATAAAACACCCAGAAGGTTATTTCACCTTTCATTCTCTTTTCATGTTTCTTAATATTGGAGGAAAAGTTTGTTTGGGGCTGGAGCCCTCTCCAATCTCTCTTTTTTAATCAAGGAGACAGTGAACTGCAGGCTCAGATCATTCCACAGAGAAGGGCCAGAATCCAGCAACCAGGCTCATTCTCACTGTACTTTGTTTTCTAGCTGATGCCATCTTCCAATGGGCGACCACCCGATATCATTTCCAATCAATATACAGCTGTCTTAGTAAGACACTGAGTTGGGGTGAGGAAAGGAAATTCAATACATAGTAGAAGAACATGATATGAATGAGGGAAGGTCGTGAAACAGAGTTGAAAGGATGAAGGCTGCTGATGTCCTGCTCTATGCTTCCCAGCTGCAGCAGAGCGGGGACCCCCAGGTCCAGCTGGCATGTGGTTGGACTGCGCTGCCCACCTGCGTCACCTGTGGCCACTGGTCCCCTTTTCCCTTCACTTTCACCTTCCAACGACTTTGAACTGGGTCCGCGAGCAGCTTTTATGCCCATAAAGCAGCCCGTGCAGCGGGCCCCAAATCCTTGGGAAATGGTGGTGACCCAATTACCAAGGTCTAAGTGGCCCTCCTGTCAGTATTCAAGGACTCATTAAAGCATAGCTGGAACCAGTATAAACGTGGCATACAACGTTGCCCTTTCTAAGAACTGAGAGCTGAAGTCAAAACATGTCCCTGGTAATGTCACCATGTGCAGCTTCCTGCCCTTTGCTTCCCTTCCCCTGTGCTTTTGCACAATCAAGAACACCTGTCTGGCGTGACCTCAGGAGGAGAAAATTCGATGTGGCAAGGGTTCACGGGTAATTCCATCCTCTGAGCAGCACCAGGTGCTGGGCAGCAGCAGCTGCTGGACAGGCCAGGTGGTTCCTTTGAAACAGATAGCTGCCCCCAAGTGTGGTCTGTGGTACTCAGCGCAGCAGCTCTGCACAGCTGGGCTGGGAGAAGACGGGTCAGGGATGCCCTGTGGATGCTTCTGGAATCCTATTGAGTTGGTAGTCACTCTCACCCTCCATGTCTTGGACAGCATAAAGTGGCACTTGGGGTCCAGTTGGCTTAGCAGGATGGTAATGACAACACAGCAGGGAGCTTTGTGTTGAGCCCTGATGCGGTGTCATGTTTCACATGGTTCCTGCATTTAATTCTCCTGGCATGTATGGAGTATCTGGTGTTGGCTCTGTGTTGGCCATCAAGAAAGGACTCGAGAAGGTTCATGCCCTTCAGTGTTGGACTGTGGATACAGGTGTACTGAATCCAAAGGGCTTATCTTCAATTTCTGTGCTTATACATCCCACCAGAGATGCGATTCTTTCTTTCTCCTTTTTTTTTTTTTAAATGTATTTGGTTGTTGTAGGGTCTCACTATGCAGCTCAGACCCATGGCAATCCTGCTGTTTTCAGCCTTTGCAGCACTGGGTTACAGGTGTGCACCACTATGCCCAGGCTGTAGCCAGCTGAGCCCATCCTTGGGGGTAGGGCTGGTGTGGCATGTGGTGCTGAGTTTCAAACCACAGTCCCTAAGCTTACCTGAGCTTGCCTAAGCAGGTAGTTTAGTCTGCTGAGCTATCTCACCAGTCCCTTATTTGTTTTCTTAAAAAAATAATTTTTTAAGGTCTGCAACTTCATGTCCCAGCTTCCCTGCAGCTTTCTATCTTAAGAGTCGTTCTGGTGAGCACACCACCCAGAATTCAATAGAGTCAGAGAGCCCACTGAAAGGAGTGGTTTTCTGGCAACCAGAGAGTCTTAAAGCTATGGGATGTTGTTACTTCCCAGGAGCTTTGGTGATGGAATGAAGCCTGCAGTCAGGGACACATTACATGCAGTCCAGTGAGGGAAGCTGAGGAGACAGCCACCCTGCCTCTGCCCTCTGCCCTCTGCCCCCTGCCCTCTGCCTTTCACTGGATTCTCCCTATTAGCCACTTCAATCAGGAGCCACGGGGCAAGGTCAGTGGTTGGTGTGGCTCATAGGATTCACTACTCAGGCACCAGGCAGGGTGGAGAATGGAAGAAATTTGGTCGGAGGGTCAAGTGGAGAAAATCCCATGCAGAAGCCTTACCCTCTCTGAAGACAAAGGACTCAGTTTTCTATTCAGCCCAATAAATTACTGTAACACCTCTAGGCTCAAGTCAATATACAATTCAGGTGGGTCTTGCACTGACCCTTTCCTTCTGAGTTGGTCTCTCGAAGATTGGGCTTTCGGATGTGTTCCGTCACACCTGACCCAGACAGTGGTACGCACGGTTCCTTTGGGTTCTCAAACCAGGCATGGCATGGCTGTGCCAGTGGCTGCATTATCTTTCATAGTACTGGACTCCAACATTTGTGGCAGCAGCGACTGGCTCCACATAAGACAGTTTTCAGTGGACAGCAGGGTGGTGGTGGCAGTGGGTTGGGGATCGTAAAGAGAGCACAACCTAGACGCCCCTTGTGCATGGTTCATAGTAGAGCTGACACTTCCGTGCAAACCTGTTACTGCTGCTGACCTGACGGGAAGTGTAGCTCAAGCAGTCCTGCTGACAGTTGGGAGCGATTGTAGTCGCGGATGCAGCGTCACCTGATTCCTCTTTGCCTAGCCACTCTGTACAGCCTCGTTCCTCATAGGCCATGCACTGGAGGGGCCAGCTGGAGACCACATCATATAGGCTGCGGCAGAGGGAGTAGCTGGGTCGGAGCCCAGTGCTGAGTGGGAAGGACGCACTTGCCAGTTCACATTCTTCTCGGCACTGGATGCCCCACTGGCTGTTGGCCAGAGGCAGCTCTTTGCTCCTGGGTGCTATGGTTTGGAGGTAGCAGTGCTGCCAAAGGCCCCTGTGTTAAGCATTAATGTCTTCAGGGTGGTGGTATTAGAACATACTGTGGACCTTGGGAAGGCATCAGTGGTATGTTCTTGAGGAGGGACTCTGGGGCCCCAGCCTGGTCCCACACAAAATCATCTGCTCCTTGGTGCTGTCCTGTTGCTATAGAGAACTGTATGTACTCATTGCTTCAATAGAGTCGGAAAGTTTTCGCTGACTTTTTCCAGTCTCCCAAACTTTCCATGCCTATGCCCAGCTGCCTCCTGGATGTCTTCTCTTAGGTGTTTCAAACACCTCAATCTCAAATTATCCTAAACTCCCTTCTGGTGTTCTTTTCTCAAAAAATGACTGTGTTAGTTACTCTTCTGATCACTGAGACAGAATACCTGGTGCCCATAGTTAAGAGCAGAAGGGCTATTTCCACTCACAGTTTGTAGAGGTTTCAGTCCACAGTCAGCTGGCTCCAAGGCAGAGTAGCCTGGCTGAGGAGAAACAGTCCATGGTGAGGCAGGCAGCAGGCAGAGAGCAGCAGGCAGCGAGCAACCAGCCTGTCTTTCTCTTTGATCCCTTCCAGGCTTTTGGGTGATGCTAACCACACCCAGGGTGTGAGTTCTGTCTTCAGCAAACCCACTCAGCCACTCCCAGAGCTATGCTGATTCCAATCAGTGGACTAAAGGGCCACACATCCTTAATCCTAGGATCAAACACCCTAGGTCCAGCAGCTCTGAAAATCCCAGCTATGAATGCATGAGGCTTTAGGGGAGTATCTAGAGACAGCATAGCAAAGACCCTATTCTCTTTCCTTCAGGGAATATTCTCACTGTCACTTTGCTGTGTAAAGGACAAGTCAGGGGAGAAATATTTTATGATTTTTTCCGACGTTGGTCTATCCCTAGTCTTGTTGGTTTCACTTCTAAAATGGCTCTAAAGTCTGCTCACTTTTCCCCCTAATTCTTAATTACTTGTAAAATAATTTTAGGTTCACCAAAAAGTTGCCAAAGAAATGATTGCATTCTGTATTTTCACAATACACAAGTAGAGCACCATCAGGGAGACCAGGAAATTAACACTGATGGAACACTTTTATCTGATCTCCAAAATCAGCTGAAAATCAAAATCTGCCCATTTTCTCATTGCTATTCATCTCAGTTACTTTTTATTCATTGCTGAGACAAAATACCCAACATCCAAACTTGACAAAGGGAGGATGTCCTTTGCTCACAGTTAGCGGAGGTTTCAGTTCATACTCCACGGGCTGCAAGGAGACTGACACATGGCAGAGGGCAGCAGTTCATGGCGGCAGCAAACAACAAAGAGCAAAGGGAGGCGATGCAGCTGTAGCTTCTAGCAAGCCTCTCCCACTTCCTTCCACATTGACGGTGAAGACTGGAGCTCCTCAGATGAAGTAGTGCCCTTCCTTCCTCTGACTGTAGACTAGAACTCCTCCAAGGAAGTAATGTGCTTGCAAAGATAAGACTATTTGGAGGAAGTAGTTCACAGAATCCTTCCTCAACTGCCTTTTATATTGTTTTTGTGCTGAGTCACTCTAGAGTGGGCGCTCCACACCCTAGGGAGGGACCTCTGTGCCCTCGGGAGGGGCCTCCCTGTTATAGGGTGAGGAGTCCTGAGCCCATCTAACCAGAAGCTTCCAACTTCTCAAGTTGACACAAGGCAACAACTCTCAATGTTCTTTTTCCACTCCAAGATTCAATTCAGAGTCCTGCCCTTTCTTGCCTCCTTGCCTCAGGCTACTTTAACCTGGAACACTTTTTCAGTTTTTATTGCTATGACCTTGAGCATTTCCAAAAGTATAGAGAATATTGGTCAACTGACTTACAGAGTATGTGAGTTTGTTTGTGCCTTTCATGATCAGATTTGAGCGCTGCATCTCTACCAAGATTTCCGTAGAAGCCTAACCTCCTCCTACCCCATTTTGTAGGGTTAATGCATCAGGAGCTACCTGAAGTTGGTCTGTCTCCTTCTGGGGTGTCAACTTTGTTTATTCTACAAGGGAGGTGCCTGCCAGGGACCTGCAATATCAAGCTAATATTTTCCGCTTTGTAGTTAATAAATGTCTCATGAGGAAATATATTGAGATTTTTCAAATATCATATTTCTCATCACACTTTCACTCACTAGCTTCAGTATCCACCAACAGGGATTCCTTCCTGCATGTATCATGGCTTTGATCTTTTCCAGGTGGTGACCTTTTACTTCCACCATTCCCTCTTCAATTATTAATTAGAATTCTACTGCAAGAAAAATCTGTCTCATTACCTTCATTTATTTTCCATCTAGTTCTTTCTGTTGGTATAGATTCATAAGTATTTATTCTCTAGTAGTTCTATGTCCTTGTCACTATTTATTTTGTTACTGAGGTTTTTCAGGGTTTAACTATTGACAGCTCTTTCAGTGGCGTTTTTGTCCTTTGGGTCGTTTCCCATTATTTCATGAGCTCTTCATTACTCTCTGCTACCAAAAGAGGTTCCAGGTTCATCTTTCTGAGCCCTAGTCAAGTAACCAGTTGTGGATTAACGTGTGTCCCTGGAATACAAATGTTCAAGTTAAGGGGCTGGGGAGATAGTTCCAAGGCACAAGTGCTTGCTGGGCAAGTGCAAGGGTATGAGTTTGAACCCCGGTCCTGCAAAAAAAACCAAAAAAACAAAAAAACAAATGTTCAAGTTAAAAAATCCATGACACCCATCAGTGTGGCCTTATTTGGAAAGAAGGTCTTTGCAGATGTGATGAGGTTAGGATGAGGTTATTGTGGGGGAGGGTGGCCCCTCATGCAGTCACTGGTATTGGAAACACATGGAGAGATGCGATGGTCCAGATGTAGGGGTAGAAGGGGCACACAGACGAGAGGTGATGGAGGATGGATGTGCAGATTGGAGGAAAGCGGTCCCAGCCGTGGAAGGTTGGAAGCTCCGGGAACTGGAAGACGTGTGGAAAGATACCCCTAGAGCCTACAGGGAGAGCATGGCCCTCTGAATACCTTGACTTTCAGCTACCAGAACTGCGAGGGAATACATAACTATTACTTGAAGCCATCCTGTTTTTGGTTCTTTGTTGCAGAAGTTCTAGAAGATGAATTCTGCATCAGTTATTTCTCAAAGGATTCTCCATTCCTTTTATTGGAGACTCATCTTTGGATGCTGAGATCTGAGGACCAGTATGTCCTTCTGTCTCTTTTTCAGATTGTTGTGTACATAGTGGAGTTACCCAATTCTTTCCCATGACTCTTTTCTTCTCTCGTTGTACCCTTCTGCATAACAGCACGCAGTTCTCCCTAACTTTTCCGCTGTTACTACAGTCAAGACGTTATCTTTCTTTTCCTAACTAGTTTCTGCACCCTTCTAATTTTGACAGTGATGCCAAAATTTAAAATAAGTGTTTTCACTGTGTGTATAGGACATGCCTGAAATCCCATCACTTGGGATCCTGAGGCAGGAGGATTGAGAATTGGAGGTCAGCCTGGGCTACATAGAGAGTTCAAGGCCAGATGGAGTTATATATTGAAACACTACTTCAAAAAAGTGTTTTATTTAGAAGAGTTTCAGTTGTACTTGAAAACTGTAAAAATAGAATGAAGTGCTCTTATATGTCCCTCACACAATTTCTTCTATTACTAACATTTTAGAAGGGAATTGTATATATATTTATAATAAAAAACCAGTATAGTGCTGCCATTTTTGTTAACTAAAGTTGACACTTTACTTGGGCTTCCTTAGTATTTCCTGATGCTCCTTTCAGCATCTAGATCTCTTCTAGAATATTCTGTATTTAGTACTCCTATCATTTGTGGCTCCTCTGGACTGTGGTAGGTTTTCCGACTTTCCTAGTTTTGATGACCTTACCAGTTTTGAGAGATAGTGGCTGAATGTTTTGTAGAACGTCCTCAATTGCCATTTGTTAGTTATTTTGTCATGAATCCACTTGAGCTGTGAGTTTCTGAGAGGAAGACCACAGAGGTAAAGAGGCACTGTGGTCACGTGGTATGAGAGGAGCATACAGTGGACATGATTTATGTCATGGGTGTTGACCTTGAGCACTTGGCCGAGGTAGAGTTTGGCAAATTTATCCACTCTAAATCTTCTTTCTCTTTTTCCTCCTGTACATTTTTGGGAAAGATGTCATTTTGAGCTTCTCACACTTAAGCAGTGAGGATTTATGCTCCTGATCCTTGATGACAAAGTAGCTACATAAATTATTTGCAATACTTCTGCACAATAGACTTGTCTGTTCCTCCTGTTTATTTATTTATCCAATCATTTGTTTATATCAATGGGACTTTGTGAATATTTATTTTTTACTTTGGTTTATGATTTAATACTACCTTTCATTTTTTTCCCCCTCAAATTATTGTAATGTTGGTCCTGAAAAGTTGCTTTCTATGTGCTTTTGGAAAACTGTGTGTGTGTGTGTGTGTGTGTGTGTGTGTGTGCATTTTCTTACTTTCTGGCACTAGGAGATGCTCCAGGCTATTCTTATATATACTGTCTTCGAGACTTGGGATCAATTATTTCTCTTCAAATTGGTCTTTTCAAAATGCAAAGCTGATGGCTGTGCAGCTGTTGCCTGTGGGTGCCCTAGCCAGCCTCCTATGCCTGGTCTGGTCTGCCTTTTCTAGCTTTGCTCCTCTCCCCGACTCTGGGCCATTTTTGCCTCATTTCTGTCTTTGTACTTGTGCGTCTTCCGCTACAGGACGGCAGCACATGCGTTTGTCCTCTACAAATTCCCCCAGCAATTATGCATAATTGCTTTGCCTTATTAGTTTCTCCTTTTGTCCTAGTTCCCAACTCCTTTGTTAGCTTTCAATAACCTCTATATATTTTACTTTTGAATGATTTCTCCGTTGTAATGCACATTATAATTTAAATTTCACATTTTACTTGCAGACTATTTGGTTATGTCTGTCTTACTCTGTTCAGGATGTTGCATTAAACTACCTTTGGCTAGGTCGTTTATGCACAACAGAAACTTATAGCCCAGCTCTGGGTGGAGTCTGTGAAGACCAAGATAAAAGCACAAGCACGTTCAGTATCAGATGAGGGCTCCATCTTTCATAGATAATACCTCTTACACGTTTTCAAATGGAGAAAGAGCAAACACATTCCCTTTGTCTCTTTTATAAATGTACAAATTAGTAAGGGCAGACATGTCATTGTATGTTTCCTTCTTCAAGGGCTCCTCCTCTTAATAAATCATATTGGAGATTGATTTGAATATATGGAATTTGAGGGACAAAATATTGGCATCACAACATTGTCTCCCTTACTAAACTGTACTCTCCAAAGAGCAGATTCTGTTTGTTTTTATTTCCATTATCTCCCTAGAGCCTGGGTCAGTATCTGCAAAGAGGTGATGAGTGAGGATTTGTTGAATGAATGAAACCTCTAATAGTAAATTACTCTCATATTTTCATTCATTTGATTGTGTTACTTGTTGCCAATAACAACTGTGCTACATTCTGGACAAAAAGAATAATGTGCAGCCTACTTGAAATCTTTTTAACTTGCATGCCTATCAATAATCTTAGCTATTTGGAAGGCTGAGGTAGGAGGACCACAAGTCTGAGCCTAACATCTGCAACTTAGTGAGATCTCATCTCAAAATAAAAATAAAAGGGTGAAGACATAACTTAGTTCTCTTTGGGTTCAGTCCCCACATTGAGAAAAAAAATCATTGAGCCTTTTTTATTGTGAATTTCTCCACACTTTTATGGAGTATAGGAAAACTTTTAGCACCATGGCACAATTATTAATACTATATGATGTTGGTATTCTGGGAGAGAAAAGTTTAGGATTTATTGTATGATAACTCACATGATCACTTATCATCCACTTGTCCATCCATCCCTGCATCCATCCATCCATCCATCCATCCATCCATCCATCTATCCATCCACCCATGTATTCCTGCATCCATCCATCCATGCAGTGTGCATCCCTGCATGCATCCATCCACCCATCCGCCCACCTATCCATCCACCCACCCACAACCCCATACACCCACCCACCCACCCATACATGCATACATGCATGCATCCAGCCATCCACCCATTCATCTTCATATCCACCGATCCATCTGCCCACCCATGCATCCATCCTCAATTTATCCATCCATCCATGTATCCATCCATGTATCCATCCATCCATCCATCCATCCATCCCACATTGCACCCAACAAATCCTTCACAAAGCTTATGATGTGTCTGGCATTAGGGATGTAGACATCACTACATGTAGCTCACTACCTACATGGGTCTTATGTTCCAGTGGAATTGATACACATTTCATGTTTTCAGTGGTTGCCTTCAGCGTAATTTCTTTCTTTCTTTCTTTCTTTCTTTCTTTCTTTCTTTCTTTCTTTCTTTCTTTCTTTCTCCTCTTCTTTCTGTTGCTCCTCCTCCTCCTCTTCCTCCTCCTCCTCCTCCTCCTTTTTTTTTTTGGTGGTACTGGGGATTGAACTCAGGACCTTATACTTGCCAAGCAAACACTTATTCTACTGAGCTATCTCCCCAGCCCCAAGTGTAATTTCTTAAAAACAATAACAACAACAACAACAACAACAACAAAAGTAATCTAACCTCATCTTCAAGTAGCCCTGTTCTTAGTCATCTGCAGCACAGGTACCTTATAATTGTTTTCACAATTCCTTCCTTCTTGTCACTGGGACAAGCATTTATTTTGTTTTCATATTTGTTGTAATTGCTAAACACATTGTTACTATTAAAATACTTTTTAGATCATTTGAAATAAGAAAACAAAAAGATTTTCATTTTTACTTCTCTGTTATTTAAAAAAAATTTTTTTTAACGCAAACTCATGCTTCTAGCCTATGTTATTTTCCTTGCTAAAGAACCTGTGACATTTTGGAAAGGTTAGATTTTTTGAAAATGAAATTCCTCAGTTTTTGTTTGTTTGAGAAAAATCCATTTCCTCTGCTTTTGAGGTAAAGTTTTATTGATTATGAAATTTTATCTGTTTATTTATTTTTGTAAACAATTATTTCTGGTGCTGAGTATTCAATCCAAGGCCTTACAGATGCTAAAGTACATAGTTTACTGCTGAGCTACATCCCAACCCAGACATGTAATTTTAGATTGGAATTTCTGTCTTCCAATATTTTAAATATTTCAACATCTGCCCTTTTGTGTGGTTTCTGTATGGAAAAGTTACTTGTCTTCAATCGAGGTTCTTGTAATTTTCTTTTGTCAGTGGTTTTCTGCAGGGTGAATCTGATCCAATGCTCTGTATGTGTGCTTGTGTGTTTGGTACTGATCATGAGGGATGCTGCCTCAGCTTCCTGTGTATTGGTGTTTATCATTACTTTTTGGAAGTTCTTGGCCATTATTATTTCAAACACTTCTGCTTCTTCTTTCCTTTCTCTCTCTGTCTTTCTCTCTCATTTTTTTCTTTTAGTTTTCAAACTGAAAATATACTACATCTTTTATAATTGTCCCACAGTCCTAATTCTGCTTCACCTAAGCATCTCAGCCTGGCGTGCTGCTAGTGACATACCTTTGAGCCTGCTGATTCTTTCTCTATTGAACATATTCAGCTCACTGGTGAGCTTCTCAAAGGCTTCTTGGTTTTCCTCACAGTGTCTTTTTTTATGCATGTAGTACAGGATCTACAGGGTCTCACTACATAGATCTGACTTGTAGTCATTCTCCTGCCTTCAGCCTCCCAAGCACTGGGATTACCGGTGTGCACGACCATGCCCAGTCTCAATCACTGTCTCAGCTCTGGGGGTGGGACTATCACCTGGGAACCAATGCCTGGAGTCTGAACTCTGCCTAAGCAGATGCTTTTGTCGGCTGAGCAACTTGGCCAGCTCAACAGTGTTTTCTAACATTTCTTTTTGATGCTTTTATGATGTCATTTTTGTTCAGTAGGGTTTTTAGCATATTAGACGTATTTATTTTAAATCTCCTACTTGACCATTTTCATCCACATCCAGTCTGAGTCTGGTTGATCATATTTCTCTTGTTTTCTTCCACAAATTTGAGATTTTGCACTGAGATCTAGATGTGTTTTATCAGGCAATAGGAAAAGAGATGGGTAGACTTTTATTATGAAGATGTGTTGTAATCTGGCTTGGATCTGGGTGTTTTGTGTTTAATATCAGGCTTAGCTGTAGATGAGAGAGCCTTCAAATTTTTCTACTGTCATTGTTTTGTTATCTACTGTAGAATTTGTACTCCAGACAGACAGACAGACAGACAGACAGACAGAGAGAGAAAGACTGTTTTGCAGCTCCTTTAGCTATAATCTTTTTTATTATACTGTACAGTACTGATAATTGTGGGACAGGGGAGTGTTCAGGGTCCTAAATCTGCTTTAATCATTCAGGGGCCAATGACTGTGGGTTTTGACCTTCAGAAATGTTTCCCCACTGATGAATCTTTGTCATACCCACCTTTCCCTTCCCTGGTAGCAAGATCCCCATGTGAGATTCTCAAAGTCCTGACCCTTAGTGCCTGTGCTTCTTGCCTTTTAGGTGATACCTGGAGTGGGGAGCATGAAAATGAGAAGCTGCCTTTCTCTTGTCTGGGCTGAGAGTTGGCTACTCATTGTCCCAGAGTGCTCTGTTAATGTCTGTCTGTCTATCTATCTATCTATCTATCATCTCTCTCTCTCTATCTATCTCTCTATCATCTGTCTGTCCATGCATCTATCAATCCATCTATGCCTCCCTCCATATGTGCTTCTATCCATCCATCTTTCCAGATTTTTGAGGTTGACTTGACAAACTAACACTGTATATATTTAAGATGAACACGATGTTAATTATCAGACTTTAGCAATCATTTCCTAATAGGGCCATTGTTTTGAGGAATCTTCTGAATATATTTTATGAGGACTGCATTTCTTCCCTAGGCAGATTCATACACTGGAGTATCTTACTAGGATCTGATAGAATTTCTGCAGGTAAGACCCATGAAATCGTGATGTTTCACTATGCCATTTCATACTTAGCCACTCACCAGTTCACTAACGTCAGCATTCAAATTGCTGCTAGCATTATTTCCAGTAGCTTCTGCTCCCCATCCATCGACCCTAGCTATAATTTGATCATCTTCTGTCCCCAGATTCTGGCTATCAGTTTGCCTGGAAATCTCCCTTTTATAATGGGTCCAAGAAAGGTCATTGGTTTTTAGTGTGTTGGCTTTTTCTTTGTTGTAATGGTAGAAGTAATAGATGTGAATTTCTTCACTTATGGGAACTAAAACCAGAGCTCAATGCATTGGTCATACATAAGTCAATAAAGACCGTCTGATTTCATTTCCCCTTGTAATATTTAATTGGAGGCATGAAGTTGGTTAGATCAAAGGACACACAGATAAGTGGTAAGGTCTTACTTCTCTGGAATTGCAAGGGTATTTCATGAAAAGCCTGGCATTTAAACAGTAAAGTACAGATCTACCCTCATCTGGTGTGGGCAGGCACCATCCATCTGCTTGAGAACTCAGAGCAAAACTAAATTCACTTCTGCTCTGGGGTGGGGCATCCTCCTTCTTGATGTGGACATAAAACGTCCATGTCTCTGGCATTTTGACTCTGGAACTTGAACTAGAATCCCTTGTCTGTTCCCGGATCACCAGCTGCAGCATTGGATTCTCAGGTTCCAAGTTCTTAAGGCTTGGATTGGGCCATACTTCAGCTTTCTGGCTCTCCATCTCATAGCTTGGCTATTGTGAGACTTTTCACCCTCCATAATTGCGTGAGTCAATTCCCTTCATAAGCCTGCTCTCACTCTATGTATGTATGTATGTACATATGTACGTATGTATGTATGTATGTATGCGTCCATCCTGTTGTTCTACTCCTCTGGAGAATCTGATATACCCCTCTACCACTGAATAAATCTCATTGTTCTTAAGATTTTAAAAATGTTTTTAGAAACATGAGGGATGTTGGCTTGACTGGAAGCAGTTTGTTTTATAACCTTACATTCTGGGCTCAACCAGCCTATACCAGCATTTTGGAAGTTAGGGTGGGAGTCTGTACTGAGCCCGCCTTCCCTTGGTTACAGGGCCCAGTGGAAAAATACTGGCTAGAAATACACTAGACTCAGTTGATTTGAATCAAGATAAAACCTTCTTAAATTTTCCCAGCCCTTCAGCTGCAGAGTGAGTATGAATTTCTGCTCTCTAAGCTAAGAGCTAGTTCAATGTTAAATGAGTCCACTTGGACACATCCAGCAGCACACTAGGAGTGTAGAGGATGAAGAGAATTCTTTGTGCTAACATCTGTGCGGTGGCGAGTGATTCATCAGTCAGCTAGCTACACAGCGGCCTCCTCCACATTCTCGGAAATCATTCATGAAGTTCTCTGAAGAGCACCTTAAAGGCCCCTCACACCCACCTCCAGGGATCGGGAACCCTGAGTACACATCTCCCCTCTCAACTTGACCTACTCTGCTCCCCATTGGCACCTGCATGTATGGATGGATCTTAGAGGTGAACAGGGCGGATTGCCTAGGCCTGACTCCTTTCTAAGAGTAGGTTGAGAGGACCTCACCGTTAGACCTCTCCTGGGCTGAGCAGAAAGCCACTTAGTAGTCACAGGAGTCATAAGTTAGGGCTTGAGCTGGGCTGAATGACCCCCTAAGGAGTGTGGTTCAGTGGCTGGCTGCAGAGAGACTCGGAGTTACTCTGAAGGTGGCCGATAGGAGGAGGAAGGGAAATCTGCATTCCAGGTTGCCTGGAAATTTTCTGGAAGGAGGTGATTAGCCCAGGAACCCTCAGCTATGTAAGGATTGCTTTCTGTGGTAATCGGGTGATTGGGCATTGATGTTGGTCTGAGGTCCGCTTTGTGCACATGCGCAGTCACATGGCGGAGTGCAAAGATGGTTCCACTTTAATTGGGACCCATGTGTTGCAAGGGCCACCCTGGGCTCTGGCCCCTCATTGTGAAGGGCCTGTGTGGATGGAGAAAGTTATCCCTGGAACGTTTCCTCTTCTGTTTTAGTTAAGAGGGTTCTGGCTGCAAGGAAAAGAAAAGCAAAACAAAGAACAACAAACAAACAAACAAAGAAAAACAACTTGTAATACATGCAGAGAAAAGAAAAGGGAAAGGCAGAAAAGAAAAATAAAGGATGCCGGGAGAGTTTCATCTTGTTATGTATTTGGTACAGGACCTCACTACGCAGCTCCGACTCATAGTGATCCTCCTGCCTCAGCCTCCTCGGTGCTAGGATTACAGGCATGCGCTGCCATAACCAGTTCTCATTCTTTCAAAGACAAGTTATTGCAATATCTTAAGGAAACTAAATGTTGGGGTGCAGTCAGACCTGCCAAGAACCAGAGGTTCAAGGGTCAGCCATGGGAGCCCAGAGCAGCACCCTGAGCCCCTTGTGGCTTCCTGTTATGATTTGTGTCTAGTTGTCCCCCAAAATTTCAAGTAATTGTGAGATTGGCTGCTAGAGTTTGTGATTAATGTATGATCCAATGATGGGATTGTGGGTGCAATAAGCCCTAGGTTTATGGGTGTGAGTGCTACACCTGTCCTGGGATAGTCTCGATGCAGTATAAGGAAGAGAGAGGCTTGATCTCCGTCTCTGCTGCCACAGCTGCTGCCATTTTGCTCTTGCTGTTTTGCCATTTTTCACCACCAAGAACAGCTGCCCTCTGCCATGTGCCAGTCTGCTTTGGAGCCAGCTGAGTATGGACGGAAACCTGCACTAACTGTGAGCTAAATCGACCTTTCCCTCCTTCATCTTGGGTGTTAGGTATTTTGTCCCAGCAATGAGAGGAAAATAACCGAGACACACGCTGTGGCTTCACTGTGTGTCTGTCTCATTTTTCTGTCTCTGCCCGCCAGCTTCCCTGGTTGTCCCATACACCTGCTGTAGCCTGATGGCCCTAGGCTGCAAGTTTACTCCTGTATGGGTCGTGTCTCATTGCCAATTCCAGACTTCTGAGAGGGAACATCGTCTCTGAGGAGGATTCAGTCTTTGTGGCCTGGGAAGGCCACTGGGTGGTGAGGTCTTCTCAGAGAAAGTGATGTCTTTCTAAAAAACCTCTTCATGTACTTCATGGCTTGTTCTATTCCCATTGTACAGGTGAGGAAACTGAAGCTTCCTTTTCTCTGCTAGAGATACATGAACACAAATATCTTTTTTTTCCATGAATGAAGATGGTTGGGAGGGAATATTTTTGTTTCAGATGAAAATTGACAGTATTCAAGCAGCAGCTATTTTCGGGGACCAAGAGATATCTTTTGTTAACAGCGATGTTAAGGGGCTTTTTTTTTCCTTTGCAATTTTGTTAAAAGCAAATGCCTTTTCTCAATATAAAATGAAAGCTAAGTGAGAATAAAATTTTAGTAGCAAAGGGAATGATTCCTAAAATAATCCAGGACAGTTATGTAATGACAAAGTTCTGTAGTATTCCTACATCAAAAGAAAAATTAAATACAGGAAGTGAACAAGAAGGAATAAACGACTTTGAGAAAATTCAAAGCCACTCTGATGTTCCTGCATTTTTGGTACTGTAAAGTTTTTCATAAGGGTCAGGCTGCTTAACCCTAAACCAAAAGACCAGCCACACATAAGATGGGACTGGTATGGAGAAGGTGAGGTATTCTGACTTCCTCAACTGTTTTCTGGTATTCTCCATCTATGAGCTTTCTCTCCTAACGTACAGTGCTGTGGGAGCCAAAAATAAAATCAGAACATGGCCTTTAAAGATCAAAAGTTGGTGGTACAGACACAAGATTAGTCTGTGAGCTGGGCGACCTCTTAGTAGTTAGGAATTCACCCTGCGGTTCCCGCATGCTCACCAGGCACCAACAGGAGCAGCTAGGTCTCTTACTGGGACTGGCCCTTCCTGGGTTACTCCTCCTGCTAAGTCAGGCCCGGCTGCCTATGCTGAGCCATTCTGTTTGATTTTGCTGACTCATGCTGATGTGGATGTGAGGATTACGATTTGTATTATGTTTGTGATCAGAGAGAGCATTCCAGGGAAATCGGGATGACTTCTGTTGTGATTACGTGGCTGGCGTGGGTGGCCTTGGGCATATCTGACCCATCGCCTCCATTTTCATTTTCTTTTAACACAGAATTGCAAATGTGAGGCTATTTCTGCATTCCAGGTTCCTCCAGACTATGATTTCTCTAAACTCCCAAGGCCACTTCCACTGGAACAATGCTTTCAAGACCCAGGGAAGGTTGAATGGGCTTTGCACATATTTCCATTCTTATGAGAAGAGAAGGAAGCACATTCAGTAATGCCCTCTCTCTCTTTAGCCAGATCTGGATTTGCCTCCACAGCCCTTGCCAGAGAGGTTGCCTATGGTCTTCTGGCCTGTCCCGGGAAGCCTGTCCAGCAAATGGAAGGTCTGACTTGAATCCTTCTAGGGAGCACTTGGAAAAGTCTATACACAGCGTGACTGCTTTGCTAAGGGGCTCATGAGAGCTACAGCAAGACTGTGGCAGACATGGATTCTGGCTTGGAGCTTCAGATCTCTGCTGTCTGGCTGCTGTTCCGGTTTTGCCAACATCCTGCAGGCTCTGCGCCTGGCTGGAGGGAGGATTTCCTGACGAAACTCCATGCATGGGTACTTGGGGCTTCCCAGGGATCGACAGGAACCGTCTACTTCTCTCCCCAGTGCTGATGACCAGGTCCCTGAAAACACATGAGGCAGAAAAGTGGTCAGGCTGGAATAGATGGGATCAGACCCTCCCACATGCAGGGCAGCAACTCAGTGAAGACACTAAGAGACATTATTGTTGCTAGCAAAATTATATGAGTAATCCTCCTTCAGATGGTGGCAACGTCAATTCATTCATCAAATATTTGTTAAGCCTTTAGTATGCACTATCCAAGAATGCTGGCCTTAAGTCAAAGGGTGAACTTGTAATTTTTTCCGTAACAAAAATGAAAGGTTATAATGAGGTTTCCACTTCAGATGAAAATGCTGTTTTCTTTCTCTCTTTCGTTTTCATGGTTCACTATGGATAGTCTCTAAGAAAATATCAGGTCCTTGTCAGTATTTGCATTTTTAAGTAGCTGGGAACTACTTGTTTATTTATTAAATTCTTGATTAAAATAAGGAAAGGAAAGATATCACAATAGCAGCAAACCACAGTTTGCATCCGTCTTGCTCTTGTCCTTGCCCTGGCATACATTTTTATTAGCTAAGTTTTGTTCTGTGCTCATTTTTCATAAATTGCAACTCCCCGAAGGAGTTCATTTCTAATGAATACATACTGACAGTACGTTTTACCTAGCAGCCTGTCTCAATTTCCCATACAACACAAACCCTACTTAAAATAACCTTTTTGGTTTGTTTGGCATGGCTATTAGTGTTGAAGTCAATTAAAAATAAACACATTATAAGCGCAGAAGAAAGGGCAATCTACCAACTAAACAAGAACTCTAGGAAATATACACATGCATATCATAGATTTCAGTTCTGAATATATTGTAAGTGGATAAAAAAACTGGGTAATGTAATAGAATGCTATTGATTTGTATGTATTTATTAAGTTACGGGCCCAAGCTTATTCTCACCATCATCCACAAAAAAAATCCTTTGAGATTTCCATGTTATGAAAATAGATAAGTTTTTCGTTTGTCAAGTTGGGGATATAGAAAAAGGAGTTGAAAGACTCATCTCCTAGCAGTTGATATATGTGGGTGGACTGACCTCAGTTTACCTTGATTAGGACAAATGATATTTGCCTAATGAACTATTTTTACATGTAAGAACTGAAAACCTTTGTATGTTGGTGCCAAGCAATCTTAGGTCCTCTTTATGTTTTCTTATGTGTCCTTCTCCCCAGAGAAATGTATACTTCACTTTTGATGTTTGTTTCATCTTTTTTTTATTTATTATTATTTTTTTCTTGTTTCAGAACCCTCGTTTGTTTATTCACTCATTTTCATGGCCGGCTCAGCCCGCCCTGAGGGCAGGGCTGGCGCAGCATGTGGTGCCGGGGATCGAACTGCGGTTCCTGAAGCTACCCAAGCTTCCCCAAGCAGGCCCTTTAGACCACTGAGCCATCCCGCCGGGCCCCTCATCTTTTTTTATTTATTACTTTTAATAATAAATAACAATGCGACAGTTTCAAACCACGCTAGTAGTACATTCCCAGTAATTGACACAATGCATATTGTTGTTCTCATAGTAGTTATACAGAGCACAGGTTGCAGACCTGACAATCTGGGTTAAAGACTGAATCCAGAGCCAAACTACATTTCTGGCCCTGATCATCGTTGGTACAAAAAAATTTCTTCTCACTGAACTAAGAGAAAGTAGTTGTATACATAGTCCAGTGTTCCATAATTGCAGTGGGTTATCAACCAGGACTCCACAGTTTGGCCCAATGGAAGAGCTTGCTTATCTCTCGCTCCGGCCTCTCATGTTATGCTTAGTTGCCAAGGACCTCTGCTCCATGACATCACTAAGGGCCCAGGCTCATGGTTCATTTTATAGCTGTGGCTGCTCCATTGGGAATATGGGGTTGCAGAGAAGAAGAGACACACTGGAGACCTAAGCCCAGCATTTCACTGCTTTCACCAGCACAGCCACGTACTGTTTCTGCTCTTGATTTTCTGTCTATCCCTAACTTTATGGATAGTTGCAAGTGGGATGGGAAATTTTCAAGAGGACATAGGAAGAGAAATCAGACATCAGAGGGCTTGCGTTTGATCCTAAGGGTTGGAATTATAAATTGAGGGATACAGTGGGCTTATGTGATTCATCATGCTATTCTTATATCTTTGTGATGTCATTTTCAGGAACTCAAGGCTGGTTTAAAAGAGCTACACATAGACCCGTGAGCATGGAATTTCCCATCTCCAGCATCTCTTTGATAATGAAAATTTATAGCAAGAGAAGTCTGCATGTCTTGGTAATTTTCCTAGTGCAGTATAGTTTACTACTTAGACTTAAAGGCAGAAAAGTGACCACTTCCTGGGTAATAAAAATGCAGAGGTAGGTCCGGCTCCTTGGCTCAAGCTTACTAGTAGAAATTGGTATTTTCAGTGGAGCTAAGGTAGCTGAGGGACTCCAGTTTGATAGGTGGGCAGAGGCAGATCCAGTGGGAAAGAGTGAGTGTCTTTGATAACTTTCAGAAATCCACAGGACTCATTGCACTGCCTTGTGTCTCAACCTTACTCCTGACAACAGCCAGTGCAGTGTGATACAGCTCAGGTGAGGTTCATATGCTCCTGTGCTCACTGACTGTGAGCGTAGGGGCCTGGGGGCCTTCTTGGTCAGAAGAAGGAGGGATACAAGTCAGAGATAACCAATTTCCTACCAGTCTTACCTGAAGAAGATTCTGGGCAAGCATGCTCTAGAGAGGCTTTTATACACCATGAGGCTTGTCTGGTTGTTCATTAAATTCAAGACAATGACATCTACTCAGCGTGTGTGTTGGTGACTTTTACAAGCCAGGCACTGTACCAGGTTCTAAGAAGATGGAGTTTCCTTGGACTCAGTTGTGCCTCCACAGAGCTTGTAGTCCAGCTCTGAGGACTCAGGAGGTGATCATGTGGGGTGACAGGACTCACCGTCACGAAGACAGTCTGGCATATCCTCACATATGCTTGAGTGTTTTGTTCCCAAGGCTGGAGGTTAAACAGGAGGGAAGCACTCCCTCACTTTACCTCCTGTTTTCTCCTGGGAGAATGCGCCCAGTGATCGACATGCTGCCAGACCAAAGAGATCTGGAGCCATGATACGCTCTACTCCCATCTTTTATTTATTGCCCCCAAACTGGATTTACTTGTGGTGAGTTGTATAAGCCATCTGTTTGTCTACTTAGGAATGTATCTGGGCTTAGATCCAATACAGGGAAACATGTTATATATTAGGTGAGTACAATATACTCTTTTAGTTCAGGGTACTCTCTATAAATATCTTCTCTTTTTTCAGGGTTAAAGATTGAACCCAGAGCCAAGCTACATTTCCAGCTACATTTTTTATCTTGAGACTGGGTCTCACTAAGTTGCTACATTTTCCAGGCTGGCCTTGATCTCGCAATTCCGCTCCCTCAGTCTCCCAAAATGCTGAACTGATAGGCATGTGCCACCACTCTGAATCCTTAATATCTTTTAAATGAAAATGCCAATGTGCATAATAACGTTGCTGTACTTTTGTCAATTATTAGGCAAAGAGTTTTACATTAAGGTGAATGTCCTATATTAGCTATGGTATAGAATTTTGGGCTCAATTTTATCTGGTTTTTCTCTTCTTGACTGTATTAGAAAATTAAATTCCTTAGCCTACTACAGTTTTCCAGTCACAGTACCGTGACTAGCACTAGCACAGGAAATGTGAGTGGAAGTGGTAGCTACCTCGCTTGCACTCTGAGACATGTAGGAACCATTAGGAGGTAAACAATCAATTTCCCACAATTCTTACTTGCAGAAGGTTCTAGACAAACATGCTTTAGGGAGGCTTTCACATACTTTGAGACCTGATTGGATGTTCACTGGATTCAAGAAAATAACATCTATTCAGGACCTGTGTTGACTTTTACAAGCCATGCACTGTACCAGGCTACAAGGAGACAGAGGTGCCTGTCTCTGTGGCTGTGTATTCAGTCCATCCTTGCAGTACTATGCTAGGATGGGAAGATTACATGGGTGGAGCTGGCCTGTATTTCTATGTCCGCCCCATCAAGGAGCACTTCACATAGAGTTGCCAGGTCTTTGCTTGAAGATTCTTGAGAGAGAAACACAATTTATTACATTAAGCTACTGGGATTTGGCATGCATTTGTCATCACTGTTGTGGAATTTAGTGTGACAGTACTTCACTTCTCCAAGATTTTTGGAATCTGCCCTTCCCCTTCTTTCTGCCAACTTCTGCCGCTAGGACCAGGACAACTCAGATACAAACTCTGCTTGCACAGAGCCGCCCAGTGGGCTTGGTTAGAAGAGATTGCTGCCTTGTTAGTATGGGTTTGAGTTGGGGAACTGTTGTCCATGGTCATAACAGCCACTACCTGCATTTCTATATAAAGTTTAATTCTTTCATTTGAGTTTTTTGAGACAGGGTCCTGCTATGTATTCCAGGCTGGCTTTGAACTCACTATGTTGCCCAGAATGGCCTTGCACTCACAAAGATTCTCCTGCCTCAGCCTCCTGAGTTTCTGAGTTCTGGGAGTACAGCTGTGCACCTCCATGCCTGGCTGTGAAGTTTCACTGGATTCTGATTCATTCCTGTGTTATGCATGGCTGCTTTCGCTTCAGCGGGGCAGAACTGAGTAGTTAGGACAGGAACTTCATGGCCTATGAAGTCCCAGTGCTTGCTTCAAGGCTCTTTGTTGTATGAAATCAGTCAGAGTCAAAAGAGATAATTAGAAAACTGGAAGACTATTTTAGAAATAATTAGAAAACAGAAGACTCAAGAGCTTTGCCACACTAAGTCTTTCCATAGCAAATAGCAGGACATTGTGATAAGAATGGATTCATAACTGGAACTTTAGTGAGTTTCTGGGGAGAGAACAGGGGCTCCCAGAGTTCTTTGCAGTGCTGATAACACAGGCCTTCTCTCTTGGACAGTGCTCTCCTCCAGCCTCCTTGGGAGACCATAAGGACCACATCTACTGCATAGAATATCCCTGGTTTCTTTGGTTACCACAAGAAGCCTGAGGCTCGCAGTGGTGACCATCTATGTTGGAATGCATGGATCTCCTTCTCCTGTGCCATCCCTATCTTTACTTTCACTGTGCCCATTGGAGCATGGCATCCCTCAGCATCTGCTTCTTGAAGTAAGGCCATTCCATGCTTATCCTGTGTCCCTGCAGCCTGCTTCTGAACTCAGAGGCCAGAGTAACTTTTTGAACACATAAATCAGGTCACATCATTGCTTTTTGAAAACGCCACCTGTCTGCTGTGTGCGAGGGAAGATCCACAGCTGTGACCAGGACATGATAAAGATGCTCAGAACAAGGCCTCAAGCTACCTCTGTCCTTTCCTCTCATCCTGTGCCAGCGCTTCCGCCTGCGTTCTTCTCAGCTAACACAAATACATTTCTCCATCAAGGCCTTGTCGCTTGCTCTGTCTGGCACGAGCACCTTTCATCCGTGCACACAGCTGACTTCCAAACACCCTCAGGCCTTTGAAAATTTGCCATTTCATCAACAACACCTCTGACCATTCTGTAAAATTGTCAACCCCATCAGACTAGCTCCTTCTATCCTGTGTGCCTGGCCGTTTTTCCTCCACTACTTACTTACCGTCTGCCAGCCTAAGTACTCATGTGACTGTTTCCTTGTTGTTCACCTCTCCACCCCACCGTAGAAGGCCGAGGAAGGCAGAGACTCTCATGCAAAGCTGAGTTCCACCACTCAGCGCTTGTGCACAGTGAGTTCTTAGTGTTTATTGAAGGAAGACATGAATGAAAAAACGAAGCTGGATGTGGTGGCATCTATCCAATACGGGCACTCTGGGAGACAGAGGCAGGAGGGCTGCAAACTGGAGCCCAGACTGGCCATTTAGTGAGACCCTGCTGCAATTTGCTTGTAGGTCAAAATGATATAGAGCTTCTTAATTTGTGCAAGCACACTAATACTTTACATGAGTATCTATTTACTTATCTTTGTATTTTAGGGCAGGGTCTACAGGGACTACAGGGTCTCACTGCACAGACTGGCCTTGTAGTGATTCTCCTGTTTTCTGCTTCCCAAAAGCTGGGATTACAGGCATGGGCCACCACGCCCAGTCTCAGTCGATGTCTCAGCACGCTTGTGCGCCTGCCTAAGCAACCGCTTTAATCTGCTGAGCTATCTGGGCGGTCCTATATCTTTTAATGACACAGTTGTCTTTTTTAATCTATGGAGCTTCTTTTGGATAAATGGCCACTATTCTGACTTCAACTCGTCCTTTTATCGTAAGTGGTCTTTTGGGATCTGGACAGGGAGAGGAGAGGGACCTAGCTGTGATCAGAGATGATGATCTGCAAATACGTGGTTTCTGAGAAAGCTACTGGCCTCTGCTGCTGGGGTTTGTAACTGAGGAGGTCGCCTTGAGTTTCCTCACCTGAGGGCTAGCCAGGAGGCTTCTGCTCGTGGTTTTCTCTTGGGGACTCAGCCACATGCTGCTTCTCTGACATGGACCTTGGTGTTAGCCACTCCACCCTGATATCCATTCTGAGCCGGCTTGCTGGTCCTCCGTGGTGATTCCCAGGGGAATTCACTGTCACTCACCTTCACATTTTCTTTGAGTATCAGATTTGTGATTTGCTCCAAGAGGTCTTCAAATTAAAGTTGTATTACCGACTTGTGTTATTGACTTTACCAGTTGGTCAATGGAATTAAAGTGGCCAAAGCGAGTCTAAATTGCATTAACTGGCATTTTATTTTGCAAGTTCTCAGCTTCTTCAGAAATATCAAATAACCATTTTTCTGAGTGGCACTTATTCTCTTGATATTCTTTTGAAGTAATATATAGTGAGCCTCTCTCTGTGTGTGTGTATGTGGTAGGTCTGAGAGGTCTGAGTTGCAGTGGGGGAGTAGGAAAGACTTCGTTTATAGTTGCTCCTTTGAGAAGATTAAGCTAGTCCTAGCCCTACTATTCTTTGGTTATTGTCTTATATTTTTTCCAAACTTTATCTTAATTCTTTAAAAAAATTAAGGTATTTGTAATTTATTTATTTATTTTTTAATTAAAAAAAAGATTTACTTATTTGATACAGGGTTGCTACATAGCTTGGACTCATAGCAACTCTCCTGTCTCAGCGTCCTGAAACATGCCTGCTGGGATTACAGGCATGCGCCACCATGCCCTGTTTCAGTGGCTGGCACAGCACAGGGTTGGCACAGCATGTGGTACTGGGGATCACACCCGGGTCCTTGTGTTTGCCAACCGTGTGCCTAGATGGCTGAGATATCAGGCCCTTGCATTTGCCAGGCCAGTGTTTATTTTATTGTGCTAACTCCCAGGCCTCTTATAATTTAACTTTAAAATTAAAATATTTAAATACTCACTGTAACTTGAGCAATAATCCATGCCTGCAATTTGAAGCCCAAGCCCATCTTGTAGAAGCTAGCCCTTGTGACAATCTGACAAATGTCCTTGAAGAATGTTTTCAATATACACATAAATATGTACTGATTAAATTTATTTTTTTAAAGTAGGAACTGTGCTGCCATTCTTTTTCTTTATTAGTGCAGCGTGATAATTTTTCTCATGTAAGCGTAGCTTATTCCCCCTCCTTCTTTTCGGTGCTATGTAAAATTCCCTGTGTTCTCCAATTTATTTACTTGTTCTTTTATTGTTATACATATAAGGCAAAAGGCATTTCCAAACAAGGCAGCCAGTACCGTAATAAATGATCCTGGTTTATTTATTTATTATTATTATTTTTTTATGAGTAGAATATATTTATTAGGAGAAATAAATCTCCTGTTGAAGAGAAGGACGGGAAGGGGGTCCTGAGTGTGTGGTCCTTGATCCTGTTTTAAATACATACATGTCTATATTGATTTTTATTTTCCATGTTCTATATAAATGAAAAAGTTTCTTTGTATGAGCACAAGGTTTAAGAATAAGCCTGACTTTTTTGTTACAATAGTTGATGTTTTCTGAATGGTTCCTTTCTTGCCTGCTAATCCAGAGTGTGTAGAAGTGCAGAGTTTTTTCCTTAAGTGAAGTGGGCATTGTGTGCAATATTCCACCGCTTAATTACCTCTGAATCGCTTGTCATAGTGCTAATAAAAATGTACGCCCATCACTTTGAGTGCTTAATCACATTAGCCGAGAGGAGACGATGCTGTTGAGGGAGAAGGAGAGGATGTAAAATGTTGGCTCTGGTCGAGAATGCAAAACACTTTCTGCACTAGAGATGCAGCTCCTTGCCTGCCTGAGTGCTGTGGGCAACACTGGCTATGTGCAAAGACTCCCCAGGTTCTTGTCTGAGCATGTAGGTGGAGGCTGGAGCTTGGGAGAGGGTATGCATTTACCTTTCCAAACGCATTCTAATTCTTGTAAAATACCAGATTCCAACCTTTTAAAACACTGGTTGTGCTAAGTTCAACACGTTGTTGCTAAGTTCAGCAATATGGCAGGCATATTCGTGGCCCTAAGATCAAGTGTTGCTCACAAAAGAGACTCTGGCTTCCTAGAGCTTCCCAGGCAGTGGTAGGTCTTAGGTCATTGTCAAAGTGACAAATAAAGCTATCACGTAAATGATGTCAAGAAATAAAATGGGTAGACGTGAGAGGCAGAGAAGGTGTGCTGGCTATGGTCAGAGAAAGGCCCTGCTGGTGGGGCCAAGGAAGGAAGGCTTAGACCCAGGGAGAGGCGAGCCAAGCAGAGTGAGCTGGTAATCTTTCTGCTGAACTTGAACCTCAGGAATGCGTGAAGACACTACAGAGCAGTTACATTTTTGTGAATTCTCTCCAGGAGTAATCCCTCTTATTGGAGCTTTGCTCTGCCACATAAGAGTCCACATAAGAGTAGCTAGTGGCTACTGCATCAGATTGCAAAGGCCGAACCCTTCTGTCACTGCTGAATGTGGTATTGGACAAATTGCCTTATAAGATTTTTAATGGTTAGATTCATCTTTGATAATAATTATGGTACTGATGCTAGTCATGGAAATGATAATTATAGTGATATTTTATGTGATTTGTTGGGCACTTTAGGTATATTGCCTTATGCCAGCATCATACAGACTCCTTTTAAGCAGGTGGATTTACTCTTGTTTTTGGTGGAACTTCTCCAAGCACTGAATAAGTTCCTAAAGATAGTAATAATCTCTAATGGTGAGTCTGAGATGGGCCAAAGTGAATAATCATTTTAAATTACTGTAGTATAAGGGTTTTAGATCTCAGAGCTGGAAAAATATCCCAGAAGGGACTTCCAGGATGGCTTTATGGGGAAGGTAATTCCTTCCTCCACTATGGATCTGGCTGTCCCAGTTGACTTGTGAAATCACCGCGCACTTACCTGTAGCCAAAGGGCTACTTATGAGACTTTAGCGCCCGTTCCTTCTCAGTGCTGCTTCTTGTCGTGAATTTGTCACAAGTCCACAAGCCCACAAATGTAGAGTGTGAGGGGTCCTCTGAATTTGTGCAAAGGACAATCTGAATAATCCTAAGTGGTGCTGGGTCTGTTAAGTGTGAGACGACTTCACTTTAAGGCTTCTTAAAAGTAAGTGGTGGAAGCTTGTGTAAGAGAAAGTAACCCGTGTCACAGGGGCTCCTCAGCCATTCCTGCAGTGGCCACACTTCGTCCCATATTCCAGGGCTGGAACTGATTCCCACTCTGCAGGCTCCTGATGGAGTGACTCAGCTGCCAGGGTGTCCAAGACATAGCCTGAGGCATAAGTTGTCGCTGTGGCCCACAATCAGGAAATGTAAGAGCTGAACCAACGGGTCTAGAATAAGGAAGGCTCACACAGTGGAGAAGAAGCTGGGGAAAGAATATGCTAGAACAGGAAAGCCTAGTAACAGCAATGACGCTCGTCCTGAGTGGAGTCCCTGCTACCTCCCTGTCACTGTAGAAGTTGTTTTTCCTGTGACGACATCTTTCTTGACAACAGTTCCTTAAAGTAGCAATTGACCAACGTTCCTCATCCAGGGGGCAATGGACTCCAGGAGGATAGGAAGAACTTGAAAATGAGGGGCCAAATTATATGGTTCAGTTGATGGCAAAACAAGAAAGGCTGTTAATTAGAAACTAAAGTAGATGGGTTGTGGAGATAGCTTGGAGGTCTAAGTGCCTGCCTGGCAAGTTCAAAGACCTAGGTTTGATCCTCAGTACTGCATGCTGTGCTGGCCCCAGGAGGCTGGATGTTCTATGCTGGCCACCAAAACAGGGCGTGATGTCTGTAATCTCAGCCCTGGGGAGGCTGAGATAGGAAGATCATTTCAAGTCCGAGTTGTGCAGCAAGACCCTGTACCAAATAAGTAAACAAAAAATTAAAAAATTAAAAAATAAAACAAAGCAAAGCAAAGCAAAACAAAACAAAATGCAAGTAGAACAGGTAAAAGTTGAGATGAGAACTTTCTACCTAAGATAAAAGTTTATCTTCCTACCTGAGACAACCAGCAAAAGAGAAAAAACATACAAAACAATCGTGTTTTAAAATTGTGGTACTAGGAATTGAACTCAGGGCCTTTTGCTTGTGTGGTAAGTACTCTAACACTTAGCTACATCCCCAGCCTCCAAAATGATTGTGTGTGTGTGTGTGTGTGTGTGTTTTAAGACAATGGACATCAGACAATGAGGAACAGTGATCCTTGATAGAAGGGAACAAAAGGAGACCATATATTTGCCTCTGGGTGAGTCTCTGGATTGTAGACCAGGTGAGGGAGTGGAGGACAGCCTGAAGACTCCTGCTGAGGTGACAGCAAGGAGCCTTTGGGGAGGCCTGGTGATGGGGTCAACTTATATCCATAGACCAGAGCCCTGCCATGGCCTTGAAAGCTTGTGCCTGAAGAACGCCCACTGGGAGCTGCCTCATTTGGGGTCCAACATCTCTCAGTAGTGCCATCTTGTAACCGAGCCTGTGGCGTGTCGGCTGTGGGGGAGATTCAAGATCCCAGTCATGGCATCAGCACAAACAAGAACCACACGTGCCCTAATGGATTCTCTTTGACTACTGGGTTGAGTGTTGGTTAGAACATGAAATGCTAAAACTAGCCAAAGCCAGGGAAAATACTATCAAACATGAGTGAGTAGTAGCTGGCTCTTCCCCAAGGTCAGAGCTGGAGCTTGTCCTTCTCAGGCAGGCAGGAAGGATGCAGGACTCGCCAACCCTGAGCAGATCACACAGAAAGGTCTCACCCCAGAACAGGAAGGTGATCATTCTAATGCCAATGCCACCTGATTCTAGTTTAACTAATCTTAGAAGCCAAACTTAGAAAAATCAGACTGTGGGGGCCCAGCAGGATGGCTCAGTGGTCTAAAGCGCCTGCTTGGGAAAGCTTAGGCAGCTTCAGGGACCGCGGTTCGATCCCTGGCACCACATGCTGTGCCAGCCCTGCCCTCAGGGCAGGCTGGGCTGGCCATAAAAATAAATAAATAAATAAATAAATAAACAGTTCTGAAACAAGAAAAATCAGACCGTTTCCAAGTGATGCACTGCACCCCAGGACAAAGCTTGAGACACTCTAAGGGCATCAAAAGCAGCACAGCATGTCACAACACAGGACATGTGGCATTTGCATCCAACAAAAAAGGATCAGGCAAGCAAACGAGCAGGGAACTCTGACCCAGAATGAAATCTAAGTAATCAAAACTTACCCAGAACTGCAGATATTCCTAACAAAAAATATATATCTAAATAGTTATTATAACTATAATGTGTGCTAAAAAGCTAAACAGGAATAGACTCTAGCATCACTTCAAGAAGTATCATGCTTCGTGAGATGAAATCGGTGAACTTGGAGTCACAGATATAGAAATTGCACAAAATGAAACACAAAGACAGAGGAGAACGGGAAAAACGATCCAAGCACAACTTAAGTCTCAGCAAACCTTCCGCAGCCTCCTACATGTATAACTGGAGTCCCGAACCTGCACAGGGTGGACATAACTGGGAGTAATGATGGTTGATTATTGATAAAACTATAAATCTACAAATCTAAGACTTTCAACCAATGCTCAACAATACATGCGGAAAAGCTATACCATCATCAAATGGTTCAGATGTAATGTTTAAAGAAACTTTAAAAGTAGAAAAAGAAGTGAACACAATGTCCAGAGGGACAAATACAGTGAGGACAGGCTTCCTGCTGCATGGCCTGTATTTAACGCTGCTGTATTAAAGTCTTGAGAGAAAGTGTCCATCTAGAATTCTAGACTTAGAGAAAATGTCCTTCAAAAAGAATAAAGACAGATACACAAAAGCTGAATCTGCTTCCATTAGACTTCAAGAAGTGTAAAAGGAGACTCTTGACAGAAGGAAAATAATAGTGGATGGAAATTGGAATGTATACAAAAGTTTGAAGAGCACCAAAACACAGCTATACATGTGAGTGCATTTAACTCTTTCTCATTATTTAAAGATTTAAGAGAGTTAATTGGCTATTTAAAGAAAACAGTAGCATTGTAGTACAGGCTGTAAGTCACAGGCATAACTAAATGTATAATGACAATGAAGCAAAAGTTGGGAGGGAGAAAGTGAGCTAATATACTATAAGGTTTTTATACTTTGGTAAGATGTTACAGTAGCCTACAGGTATACTGTAAGGAAGAATATTGTAACAAGGAGATATACTATAAATTTTCAAGCAGCTGCTAAATAACAAAATAAAGAACTATTATTAAAAAAGAGAGAGAGAAAAAAAGAAACAAAGAACAGATGGACTACCTGGAAAGCCAACAATAAGACGATAGATTTAACTTTCCCCAAATCAGTAATCACATTAAATGCAAATGGCTTAAATGCTGCAATGAAAGGTAGAAATGAACAGATTGGATCAAAAACCCAACTGGATTCTGCACACAGACATGCACGACGAAAAGACATAAACAAGGATCAAGATGCTGTAAGTTAGTGTACTTGCTAAGATTTTTTGCTTTTCAAAACCAGGGATCGAACTCAGGACCTTGCGCTTGCCAGGCAGACATTTGTGCTCCTGAGCTATCTCCCCAGCATTGCTAAGATTTCCTTGTACACTCACAGCTACCCCTCTCAGGGCTTTTATAATCAATTCAGGCTCTACACAGTTGTAAGGTGCTTCTGTCACCTGATGCTTATACTCTCTGCTGAGGCCAGCAGAGCGATGTTCAGGAGCTCGGTTTTAGATTTCCCAGAGCTGGCCAGAGGGTAGGGACAGAGGGTCAGGGCAGTGTGGGACGAGAGTGAGGCTCAGAGATCCAGTAGACAAGCTTGAACTCACACTGATCTTCCTGGCTCAGTCTCCCAAGAGCTGGTATTACAGGCATGCACCACCATGCCGGGCCTTCCTCTCACACTTTAAACCTTTTTTTTTTTTTTTTTTTTTTTTTCTTAAAATAGAGGAATTACAATGGAGAAGCCAGTTTTATAGTAATAAAGGAGTTAGTTTCCTCAGAGACATTTATGCATTTAATAATAGAAATTCAAAAGACACAGAACAATCATAGATAAAATTGCAAAAAAGTTGTATATAAATAATTGCAATTAAGTATACCAGACCACTCTCCTTTAATAATTGCTAGAATGAAAAGACAAAATAAATAAGGGTACAAATATTAGAAAAACATTATGAAACCACTTGGCCCAATAGCATTTTACAAAATGTTTACACAGTGGTAGCAGAATATACACGGGCATTTATGAAGCTATACCGTACACTGAGCACAAAACGAATGCCAGTGAGGTTGGGATTTAAATCACCCCAAATATGAACCTAATTTAGAAATCAGTAACAAAATTTATTCTGGAAAATTCCTCAACCAAATCATTTTTTTAAAATAACCCATGGGTCAATGAAGAATGCATATGGAAGTGAGAAAGTATTCTGGGTTGGATGAAAATAAAGACACAACAGAGTGGGGCTAGGGAGATAGCTCAGTAGTCTCAGCTGCTGCTTAGCAAGTGCAAGGACCTGGGTTTGATCCTTGGTATCGCATGGTGTGCTGGCCCCAGAACCTTAGGTGTGGTAGCACATTCCTGTAATCCCAGTGCTGCAGAAGCTGAGAGAGGAAGATGAGTCAAACTCCGAGCTCTGTAGCAAGTCCTCCTAGCAAATGAATAAAAAATAAAAAATTTAAAAACAACCACAGCAACAAGAGCAGCAAAACAAATTCATGTTTTCCTACTCAGCACACATTAACGTAAAACGTACAGAAGTAAATGACTGTATTAGAGAAGAAAAATGATACCAAATTAATAACCACAATGCCTATCTTAAGAAATTAAAAAAAGATTAAATCCAAAGTAAGCAGGCAAGAGAAAAAAATTAAAGATCAGAGCAAGATCAAGTAAAATAGGAGGTAAAAATGAAATGGAAAAATCAATAAAACTAACTGGTATTTCCTGGAGAAGATTTTTTAAAAATGATGTGTGTTTAGAGAACTGATTGGGAAGTAAAAGCAGATGACCCATTTACCAATATCAGGTGCCAGAGGTGACATTGCTGTAAATGAAATAATTTTTAAAATTTGAATGATTTTGTACATATAATTTAATAACAGGGGAAACAATGAAATTCTATGAAGAACACAAACTACTGAAGCTTAGATATATAATTTAAATATGTATATGTCCTTGGCTTTGATCAAGAATTTCCCTTAGGAGCCTCAGAGGTGAGGCTTTTGATGGGTGATTGAGATATGGAGAGCTACAGCCAACATGTTAGGATCCAGCTCTTGGTCAGAGGGAATCATGGTAGTGTGACCTGGAAGGGGTTATTGACTTATCTGGGTTTCTCCCTTTTCTTGGTGTTTCCTGACCACTATGATGCCAGTAGGTTCTTTTTTTTTTGTGCTACCCAGGCTTTTCTGCCATGTTATTTATTTATTTAT